>OU696584.1:4291848-4336848 GCA_916048095.2 Sacculina carcini
GGATTTTTTGGCGTCCTCACACAAGATATGATGGTGACGCCGTGCAACACAATAAGATTGCCATGATGCATCATTTTTCAGACGCAACCAATGGCGCTCAAGTCGTCTAAGAGAAGTTTTGGAGCTACGAATTTCACTATTGAACCAGGGACTATGAAGAGATGAAGAGGAACGGAACTTCTTAACAGGAACAAACTGATCTCTAAGAAATTCAAGACAGGAGTTGAAATATTTACAGAGATCATAAGGGGGTAAGAAACAAAACGAATCATAATTGAAAGAAGAAAATATCTGGTTACATAGAGTCGTAGTCAACAGTAAGATAATCTAGAAACGTGACAGTTTTATGCGATCTTAGGCTGAGAGGAATAAGCGCAGAAAATTCAATTAAGGAGTGATCTGAAACAGAGGAATCAATAGGGAAGACAGTCAAATCCTTGATAGAAATAGGGGAGTCACTGAATGAGAGCACTATGTCGAGGGTGTGACCATGTTCATGAGTAGAACCGCATACATGATTTGCTAAGCCATAGGAAGATATTAATTCAAGAAACGAAGAAGAACACGATTTGAGATGAGGGGCATCTAGCCAAAGATTAAAATCGACGCAAAAGAGAATCCTAGAAGAAAACATAGAAATAAGCGTATCAATGAGAACGGTAAACTCATCTAAGAAAACAGAACTAGATACATAGTTACCACGATAGATTGAAACAATACAGACGGGGAGAGAGTAACGGCTAGTGATCTTACAGCAAACATATTCGAAGGAATTTATACACACATCTAGCTTACATTGAAGACGAATACAATCAGAATTAAAAATAATAGCAACACCACCACCAATAGACTTAGAGGAATTAGAACTATTGATGGAGCGAGACTGGTGATAGGCGGAGTAGTTAGAAGGAAGACAGCTATTAAAAGAAGAGATTTCAGAGAGAGAAAGCCAAGATTCATTCACAAAGAATATGTCGTAATTAACTAAAACAGAAACAAAAAGAGAAATTTTGGACCTAATAGAACGTAAATTCCAAAGACCACATCTTACATATTTACAATTAGCAGAAACAGAAAGTGACAAATTATTGGAATTAGAATTAGGTGAAGAACACTTAGCGGTACGACGAGATTGAGGATGAGAAGTAGACTCTTTGACGCTAGAGGTGGACGGGGCTGGAAGATCTGGCTGGTCATTGTTCACGTCTAGTTTCCCGGACGGCAGTCATCGCTGGTCTTGGTGCGGTGTGTAACTCGAGTTCTCGCCAAGATTAAGCAGGGACACGAGGGGTCAAACGAAGAGTGGCTGGCGCTGCTACGACCAGCTCGCGAACAGTTGGCGTATTTTGCGGGCAACTTTCAAAGAACAAGATTTAGTGGCGTGCTTTCCTGTACACCAGCCACAGGTGTTCTCGCGGGCCTGGCACTTATCAGCCATGTGACCGTGACGCTGGCACTTGGCACAGCGAGTGACCCAGTAGCGGTCGTGTACCACGCACCGTCGGTCACCCAGGTACAGGTACCCTGACTTCATCACCGTGTCACGGATGGCAGGAGACACGGCGGCAACAACTGTCTTTGAGTGACCCGCAGACTTCTTTGAAAAAAGCACCTTGAAGTCAGAAGATTGCTTGATTGTCGCTTTGACTTCATTATTTTTGCTGCAAACACAGTCGAGAATGTCCTCATCAGAGATGTCAGAACTGACCGATGTAATGGTCAGTTTTGGCATGATCTTGCCACGACAGGAGGCATTGAGCTGTGTGTCGCTCTTCATCGCCAACATTGCAGAGTTTGCAGATTTTGTGTCTGGAAGACTGACTCTGACGGCACCACGCTTGGTTTTCGTCATCTTGACGACTGGCACAGATTTCAGTGCCTCTGACACACGCTTCTTGTCAACTGGAGCTTGATCATGTGAGTGCACGATGATCTCCCGTGACACTGCCTGCGCGTACGAACGCGGATGTTGAACAGGCGTTGGCGGAGTCGGCATCAGTGGCCGAGTCGGCATCAGTGGCCGAGTCGGCATCAGTGGTGGAGTTGACATCAACGGAGGCTTCGGGCTGGTCATCCGTTGAAGCTGGGCCTTGATTTCGCTGACGGTCTTAGTCAGCTGCACCAGAGATTGGCTTTCAGTCGATGAAGATTGGATCATGTCCACCATGGTTTGTTTGTCGGCGGTTGTTATGCCGACAAGGCTGTCCAGCCACACACACACACACACACACACACACTGACACACACACACACTGACACACACACTGACACATACACACTGACACACACACACACACACACACACACTGACACACACATACACACTGGCACACACACACACACACACACACACACACACACACACACACACACACTGACACACACACACTGACACACACATACACACACACATACTGACATACACACTGACACACACACACACACACTGACACACACACACACACACTGACACACACACACACACACTGACACATACACTGACACACACACACACACACACTGACACACACACACACACACACACACTGACACACACACTGACACACACACACTGAGACACTGACACAATGACACACTGATACACTGACACATTGACACACACACACTGACACACACACACACACTGACATTACATTACATTATGGAAAAATTTATATAGCGCCCTACACCTAGAGGGTCTCTAAGGCGCTGCACACACACACACGCACACACACGCACACACACACACACACACACAAACACACACACACACACACAAACACACACACCAACACAAGTGCATGCATTCACAAGGTAAAAGATGGAGAAGGAGAGAACAGAGAGAAAATCACACCTTATATTCATCGCTAGTGTACACAATGTTATCTAAGATATAATAGGACTTCAACAGAAAAAATTTCTTAGTGTTTTTTGAAAAGAGGAATAGAAGTGATAGAACGCAGTGTTGGGGAGAGCTTATTGTAAATACGGGGACCTAAGATAGATAGACAGCGAATATAGTGAGAATGTCTAGAAGGAAAAGCAGGTTCCAGTAAGAGACGAGAATCATCAGATGACCTAAGTGTACGAGTAGATTTTTTAAAAGACAGAAGCTCAAATAAATACGAGGGCTTACGAAGAATAAGGGTAGAATGAATAATTAAGCAGATGCGATGGTCAATAAGTGCCTTAATAGGGAGAAGTCCTAACTTTTGTAGAAAGGGAGAGACATGAGAGCCAGCAGGGATATTGTAAATTAAACGACAGGCTTTATTAATAACAGATTGAAGTTTGCGAAGCTGGCGGTGGTTAAGAGAAAGAAAAAGCGAGCAACAATATTGATACCTACTGAGAATGAAAGAATTAGCCAGTTTAAAGGCAGCAGAGACAGTTAAGTATCTTCGGATAGAATATATTCGCCTAATATGAAAATTACAGACCCTAATAATATCGGAGATGTATAGATCAAAACAAAGAGAATCATCAAGTAAAACACCTAAGCTACGAACAGAGTTAGAGAGAGGAACAGAAAGAGAAGTTAAGCTTCTAGAAGATTGAAGATTGAAGATTGACACACACACACACACACACACACTGAGACACACTGAGACACTGACACAATGATACACTGACACACACACACACACACACTGACACACACTGATACACTGACACACTGATACATTGACACACACACACACACACACACACTGACACACACACACACTGATACACTGATACACTGACACTCACACACACACTGATACACTGACACACTGATACATTGACACACACACACACACACACACACACACACACACACACACACACACACACACACACACACACACTGACACACACACACACTGATACACTGATACATTGACACATACACACACACACACACACACACACACACACACACACACACACACACACACACTGACACACACACACACACACACACACACACACACACACACACACACACACACACACACACACACACACACACACACACTGACACACTGACAAACACACACACACACACACTGACACACTGACACACTGACACACTGAGACACACAAAAGTCCCGTGAGCACGTGCTCACCTGTAGACGGCGTAGCCGACAAACAGCGGAAACACGAGCCACGAGACGTAGCGAAAAGCCATCCGGTCGTAGTGTCGCGTGCTCGACTCGACGTACGAGCTCTTGTCGGCGATTGTGACGCGCGGCAGACAGCCGCCGATGGCGCGCCACTGCACGCGCACGTCGGTCACGCGACCCACCTTCCACAGCTCGATGAGCAAGCCGATGGCGCAGCTGAGTCGGATCATGGTGTTGGTGTCCTGATCGAGCACGTAGAGCAGCACGACGCTCGCCTGAAACACGCCGAACACCACGGTGCGCACCGACAAGCCCTCGAGCGAGTCGCGCCGCCGCCAAAACTGCACGTCGTTCTTGAACGCGAGGAATTCGAAGACGCTGTGCAGCAGCGAGATGGCCACCGTCAGCGCCATCAGGTAGACGTTGGTGGTGAGCAGCGCCTCCTTCAGCGAGTCCTGCTCGTCGTCGTCGCCCGCCGAGGAGCCGCCGCTCGAGTCCGAATCATCCCCACTGGACGAGCCGGTCAACGAGGCAAGCCACTTGTTGCGCATGTTCATCGAGCTGTACAGCTGAAATTTTACCAGGCCGATCGGCTGGAAGGTGATGTGCAGCGGCAGAGTGGCCACGCTGTCGTTGACCGGCTGGTAGTCGCGCGCCAGGTTCCAGTAGTCATTGATGAACACAATCGGCCGATATAGATCCGAGTGCGGCACAAACTCAACGTACTGGTCGAGCGGAGGCACCAGCGTGGCTCGCGACCAGCCCGTAAAATCCACCACCAGACTGACGGTGATGTTGGGGTGCCAGTGGGGAACCGCCGCCGCCGCCGACGCGGCCGTATCCTGCTGTTGATGGCGGGTCGTGCCTGTGGCGAGGTCATCGCCGGGCTGCGACTCGACGACATCCTGCTGGCGACTGCTGGCGCCCGTCAACAAGTTGTGCGTGTGTCGCCACTTGACCCGCCGATGTCGGGTGAGTTTCTTGCAGCGGTGCACCGTATCGGCGGCCGACACGTTGAGCGGCAGACCGGAGCGCACCACGTACACGTGCAGAAACAGCGAGCCGTTGTGCTGCGCGTGACGCGACGCCGCTAACGTGGTCTCGTGCTGGTGAACGCCGTCGCCGGCGACGCCCGAGCTCCAGTCGCCGTAGTGCAGCCACCGCCGCTGCCACACCAGACTCTCGGAGCCGTGCGTCTTGCTCGCCGACTCGCTGACGAACACGTGCAGATCAAACAGCGTGCCGTTGTCGAAGAGATTGGCGGCGACGCGCGCCGACGCCGCGGCGGCCGGCGAGTCGGGCTGCTGCGCCGGCCGGCGGAACATGCTGGTGATGAAGTAGATGAGCATGGCACGCACCATCAGCGTCTTGCAAATGGAGAACATGGACTCGCGCGCAGCAGGCTGCTCGCCGCCCCCCGCTGCCGCCGTGGAAGCGGCGACTGTGCCGCCATTACGCTGGTCCTGCACCACCACGGAGCCATCACTGGCCCCGCCACTGTCCGACATCGCTGCCTTTATATACTGCACTGCACACTTCTGCAAGCAGCCACACAAAACAGTAGGTGGTAGCAAGATCACAGGAGCCTTGGTGTTTCTGTTGCGATGCAAACAAGTACGCAATGTGAAATTAAATGTTTACCACAGCTAGTAGTAGATGTCACAGTATAGGAAATACGTTAAACAAGCGCCCAGAAAAGTTAGAAAACAGCATACGCAGAGATGCGTCGGCATTGACAATTAAGGAGACAATACATGCACACATAATCAAAGAGTTAATGTCGTCCAGAGAATTAAACATTTTCACATAGTGCTGCAGTAACCGAGCCTTTATGACACAGGCAGACCACCGATGAGACCAAATATCCTGAAGAGGCTTGGCTTGGCATCCATCAACAACAAACATTCACTTAATATAGCGCACAAAATATTTACTGGTCCGCAAAAGACAAAATACAACTGGAGTAAGTGGAAAAACCATATTTGGGTCGACTGCGCAAATTAGGTAAAATGCTAGCATGCAGCGCAGGAACAGAAACACAAACATGTATGAATTATGAGTCCGGAACATGTAACGAAATGTGCAAGAGAAAAAATAATTGAATTAAACAAAAAATTCAATCAAGCAAATCAATTGAATCATCATGTATATTACAGTTATATATATGTGAACGATGACATTTATATACGAGAAGATAAAAATTGGACAAACTCCAGTTGATTGTGCTGAATAGCAAAAACTGGGGCGATGATAAAATTGGTGGATAACAATGCGCAACGACCTGCGACAAACGACCTGACAATAGATTCTGCAGATGAAATTATGTCACTGAAATTTAACCCGATATCTTCATGAAAATGCGGGAGAAACGAATAAATACCTGATGCACAGAAAGCATTCACAGACGCCTTTGATTCATCATCATTGTCATTCAGAACAAAATTACCAGCGCTGCCAAATATAACTTCAGAGATGAAATCATGGTCACACGAGGCCAATTGTTGGCCGATCGTCCCGTAAACCGAAGTTGAACAATGTTCAACTTTTCAAGCCAATTGGACTGCATTTCAGCCGCTTGCCTCATGAGGGCGCTGCGTTGCCGTGCAATGAACGCACACTGTCACGCTGAAAATGATAGAATTCTCGCGCAAGGCGATAAATATTAGATCCTCCGTTTTTCACCCCATGGCGCTGAAGCAACGCTTGCAGTGAATTCAACTCAGTTATTCAGCCCGTTGTGTGGGTGATGGCGCGATAATCCTTCTGGGTTGGTGCCTCTGCACAACGTTTTTATTTCAATTTATCCGAATTGAAAAAAAATGAGAGCCTGAGATGTGATGTACGAGTATGTTTTTGTGTTCGTTTTACTGTGTCAATTTTATTATGATGAAGTGGAATTTCTAATCTAATATTTGTATCATTTATTTAAATGTTTGATACATTACTAGATTAAAAATTGATAAATATATCAATATGTAAAGATATAAAAGCTGTTGAATATTTTTAAACTGTATATGTAATCGAATAAATGCCGGAAAAAACTTTCACATATATATTGCACGAGTCAAATGATGATGATGATGATTAGATGCATATGCTAGCAGCAAATCACAGAACCAACCAACAGACACAAAAACCCAACAACCAAAACCACACTCTTATTCACCAAGCAGTCACACACCCTCCTTCCACAAACGCTTCACACCAACCACCCTCGCCGTTCGCCACATACCTCCTGTTCCCGCTCCACACCATGTCAACACACGTACACTCACAAGCAATCGTAACCGCGCACACAAGCACACACACACACACACACACACACACACACACACACACACACACACACACACACACACACACACACACACACACACACACACACACACACACACACACACACATTATGGGACGCCACGTGTACCAACACGTTCGGCGCTACTCAACTCCGCGATTGCGCCACCAGAGCAGGAGCCGCCGCCAGAGCAGCTGAGCGGCGCAAGCGAGACCGCTATGCCGAGCTGGCGCAGCGCTATCGCTTTGAGTCACTGGCGGTGGAGACAAGTGGCGTGATGGGACCATCCCTTCTGCGGCTACTACAAGAACTGGGTCAACGTATAACGGAATTGTCCGGAGAGCCTCGGGAGACATGTTGGCTTCGACAGCGAGTCAGCCTCGCGGTAGCCCACGGCAACACGGCAGCCTTAACGATGACCTAGCCCACTGTATGTTATACGTTGTGTGTTTGGCCTTTAAATATATTGTTGTCTATGGAGTAGAAAAAAAACAAAAAAAACACACACACACACACACATTGCGTTCGGGAGAGCCACGCGAGACGGCCTGGCTCAGAGAGCGGGTCAGTCTGGCGGTCGTGCGCGGCAACGCGGCAACCATCACCGGGTCGCCGAACTGACTCGCATATACAACGCGCGCATGTGTGCGTGCTTAATCGTACATTATTATGAAATGAATACGTGATTGTAAATACATGTGTATGGAAAAAAACACACACACACACCTGATTCCACTACAGATCATGCCAGCATGTGTACACTTACAAGCAATCGCGATCACACACACACACACATACAGATACGCGCACACACATCCAAAGCCCACTAGATACATATTTCCAACGCAATTATACACCACACGCCCCCATGATATCAAAATCATTTTGAACACTAGTATTAAACATCAACATACAAAAACAGTTAGTCACATATATAGTCTTGCATCCATCTCGGCTGCCGCCGTTCTCTTGTTGACCTCCGTATCTGTTGCTCAGGCTCTGACTCTTCTGCGGCAGTCTCTGAACCTTCTGTGGCAGTCTCTGACTCTGTTTGACCTTCGTCTTCAGACTCTTCGCGCAGGTCCCGAATGTCGAGTACGTGACGAGGCACACCGTCCACATCCACATTATTCTCTGATGTTACGTTTGTCACTTGCCCACGGTTCCAATACGTTGTACAGCGCGCCCCCGGAGGTTTTATCCACACATCGTCATCAACGCGCCACATACTCTTTGAAGCTTCCGCCGCTTCTACAGGAATCGATGGATGCCTCCACTTGTACCGGTACAATCCATTAGCAGGCGATGAGTTCGCGTCCGCTGATGTTTTTGGAGCCAGATTATACCAAAATAATGCGTCATTCGGTGTTGTCTGACAACGCTCAGCCATTCTCTTCATCGCTCGGTGGTTTCTTTCGAAGATTCCGTTTCCTAACGGCTTGTAGGCCGCTCTATATCATCGCTGCACGCCCCATTTCTGACATAGCTCCGCCAGCCGAACAGACCTAAATGTTATGCTGTTATCCATGAGTAGTTCGTTCACCGGTCCTCGCTCCTGGAACATATCCTCAAAGACTCGCCCAGCATCCTCGCAGTTCTCCGACCGAACTATCCTCCAAATCGCAAATCTGCAAGGTCAGGAGTCCACTATAGTCAAATAACATTGACCCCTGTAGTGAGTTGTGTCCACCGCCAGCCGACTCCAATTATCATTCACACATAATTCACCCGGCACGTGACGTACTGGAGCTGGATCAATCATTTGGCACTGCTTGCATTGCCTCACACACCTCTCTACGTCGGATCGTGGTTCTCGGGTCCACCATCTGGGCAAGCGACAGCGTCCTGTCAACTCCAAAATGATGCCGGAAGTGCATCTCACTCAAGGTCACTGCACACACAGTAGGTACTCCGAGCGTAGGCTTCAACCGCGACTTTGGCACTCGTGTCAATCGATCCGCCTTGTTCATCGACGATGGGGTATATTTCACAATGAGTTCAACGCCCAGCTCATTGATGATGTCACGGATAATCGATATCCTCTTCCTCACTAGCACTTCTGACAAACCTTTTACTTTTATTCTCGCCTCATCCTCAAGCACACTCCTCAACCACTTCGCAACTGTGACGGAATCCGTCATAATCTTAATAAGTTTCAATCCCCATATTATAGCGAGAGTAACACCTTTAATCACAGCCTCCAGTTCCGCCAGGTTGATATGGCTCGCGTTATCCCATTTGCGCAGCCAAGCTGCATCTTCTACCAGCTTACCTCCAATCTCTACCACAACACCCTGGGCCAAACTACTGGTGTCACACCACACTCTTCCTCGATAAACTGGTGACACATGAAAATCACCCTTCACCGGGTCATCAGCTTTCACTCTGTCCAGTATTTCCATAAAAAAAATTTGAGCTCTAGGTCCTACTCTATCATTCCACCTATTCCCATCACTTATCCGCTTAACGTAGCTGCAAGCTACGCGAATCCATCCACAGATTGGATAGTGTCCTACCAAGCGGCCGCACGCTGAAAACAGCTCTCTCTTTGACATATTTTCTCCATTCCCCAGCACTGGCAATGTGTTCCCTCTACTGAATTGTAGAGCTCCTCCACGATGACTCCGCCCAATAACTAGTCCGAGTAGTCTGCCACCATCGAGAGATTCAGGCGGCTTGGTTTCCAATCCAAATTTCGCCAGATGCGCTATCACTTCCTCTACCGATACAATCTCCTCGTTGACAATGACGTCGTCGATATAACTATCGGTGCCGGCTTTCACGACGTCATTTTGCGCCAATACCGTTTTCAAGATACTCGACATAATCTTCGGTGCTGCATTTAACCCAAAGCCAAGTCTGGTTAAATAATATATCCTTCCTAGGTAATTCACCCTTTGATAATGCCACAAAGACTCGTCTATGTGCACCTGAAGGTATGCTGATTTCAGGTCGACAAGTTTCAATCTCTGTGGTAGCAGTCGCCATTTCCGCAAAGTCTCGGTGCAAACCGCGGCGTCGGGCCCCGGGTGACACTGTACGTACTCATTCAATTCTCGATAGTCGAGAACTGGTCGTACCTTACTCTTGTTAGCTTGAACAACAGCCATTAACGGCAGCACTCCTTTAGAGCAAGACTGATCAGGACACTCTTTCAAATAACCATTGATTATCCATTGATCAAGTTCTTCTATCCATTTTCTGCTCACGGCTTCATCCTCTACACTACTGTACGCTCCAACTGTATTTTTCAGGGCTGGTGGAGACGTACTTTTCCATTTCCAATTAGCCTTCCACTTCCCCTCAGAGAAGATAGTCGTGAAGGCTTTGTCTGTGAGAGTTAACCTGTCATTTTTCCTGGTGTTAACTTTACAAATCGAACTAACAGTAGTTTCCCCACGACATTCATCAAAAAATCTGATTTTCCCTTGCTTCCACTCGACTCCCCCCGCCAACCCAATGAAGTCAATTCCTGCCTCTACATCAACACCATCTAAAAGCTTATTCATAACAACACAATCCACTGACCTTGTGACATTCTGAAGTGTGATCAACACGGATGCTTCTCCCATACAACGCGCTTCATGACCATCCACTCCGACCACTCGTCCTTGCCACGAATTGACACGACCCGACATCCAGGAACCAACGACAGATTTGGAGCAACCAGTGTCCACCAATATTCGCGCAGGACGACCATCAACGAATCCATCAACTATCGGAAGCACCGTTGCTACTGGGTGTGAGAAACTTCCGGCGCACAAGTTTCTCCCATGAAGTTTTCCGACCTGCTAAAACATGATCTCGAGATATGGCCCGGTTTCCCACAAATCCAGCAAATTACATGCTTCGAATTATTATTCGTACACTGACGCATCAAGTGGGGGCCACCGCGTCGATAGCACTGCCGAATCAGACCGCGGCTGTCCTCAGGTATCCTCTTGGTCGCATTTTTATCCCCACGTCGACCAATATTTGATGTCGTTTCATGTGTCATAGACAACACAGGTTCAGGCCGCTCCACGAGCTCAGACATCAAAGCTCTGGCGCGGTCCACCACAGCTGACAAGGGCGTCGCTTCAATGTTTGCCATTGCCCTCAGCTCTCTTGAGACAACTGATGGCAAGCCAACAACAAAAACCCTCAGCAGCACAGAATCAGACGTAATTCCTGCCTGCCTTGACAGTCTCCGCAGATCGGTCATGTAAACATCAACTGGCTCGTCACGCCATATGCGTCTCACAAACTGTTCATACGCACTGATGGGGTTGAGAGAATACGCACTCTGAAGGGCCTTCTTGATGACTGCCACATCTTTCTTCTGTTCTGCACTCAGCTCTGTATAGAGAGCGAGTGCACTGCCTTCAAGAAACATTGGCAGTATCGTTTCCTCATCCTTCATCTCCTTCAGTTTCACCAGCAATTCAAACTTATCGATCTACTCTGTAACGCTGGACGATCCATCAAACGGACGTAGAACATCGGTCAGCTTAACACTCGCCATATTAGCCGAAATAGCTTGTAATCGAATAAATGCCGGGAAAAAACTTTCACATATATATTGCACGAGTCAGATGATGATGATGATTAGATGCATGTGCTAGCAGCAAATCACAGAACCAACCAACAGACACAAAAACCCAACAACCAAAACCACACTCTTATTCACCAAGAAGTCACATATAGAGATACGACCTCGAAAAAAACCGACGGTTTTTTTTTAAAAAAACCGCGACAAAAAAACACGTTCTTTTTGGTTTTTTTTGTAGAGTCATGCAAAGAATTCAAATTATGGAATTGATATATTTGTCATGTAAAATGAATTATTTTTTATCAACATATGGGTTATTCATGCTATTAGTGACCCTATCAAATTGAATTATCATTAAATATGCACAATATAATTGTTATAATGTGTTTGAAAGCCCAAATATCAAAATTGCAATGGTTTGCACGGTACTGTGCAACTATGTACAGTACAGTTTTGCATTCAATTATTGAGTTAATCATTGTGTAAGAAAGCAGGGTTTGAGAACCGTTTTTATGCTAAAATCTGAAACTGTTTTAAACAAAACAACAGGTGGCATAATTTTTTATTATTTTTTACACATTAACTTTTTCGTGCCAGAAATTAACTACGTTGGTTATAATAAGTTTCATCATTTCATTCAGCAGATCAATTATTTGCAAATATAAGAGTACAAACACTGCAAATATTTACACAAATACTACGAATATGCACACAAACTTAGTGTCCCTAATGAGACTACGAATAAAAGCGGGTCGCAGTGGCAACGGACCAGAAAAACGGACCAGAAAAACGGACCAGAAAAACGGACAATATTTTCGTGTAGGAGGAAAAACAATTGAGGAAATATATTTGATGTACAAAAGGGTGTTTGAACACAAATAACTACATCAAAGAAACCATCATGCATAAAACCAGTTCTAAAAACAGGTTACTAATAAAAACCAGTTAATTTGGTTCAACTTTCCTTGATCTGCCGCCAATTTTTTTGCAATCTCTACATCTACGAAAACAGTTTTTCAAAAAAATATATTTTGAAAAAAAACATGGTTTAAAAGAACAGTTTAAATCAAGTGGTTTAACCAGCCGCTCATATGTACCAGCAGGCTACTTGCTATACAAAAGGTATTTGAACGTACATCAATCAAATCTATCTTACATAGATACTGTTTTAGAAAACATTGTTTCATTAAAAAGCGTTAGTTCAAATGAACGTTTGTCCAAAAAACAATTGACCAACCAATTAGCTTGTCTTGTTCTGCTGCCAACATTTTCTGGACCTGTACATTAATGAAACAAATTTAAAACCAGTTTGAAAAACACCATGTAACACGCAGCTTGCAATGGATGCACTCGATTATATTTCAATACAACCGGTAACACTCACAAGAACACACCAAACACTCCCACTCGCACAGCACACATATCTCGACTCCCCTCACTTCCTGATACAGTACGCGAAACCACATCAGGTGTCATCTTGCACGCACACACTCAACAACTCTCATACTCATACACACACGCTCTGCATATCACTGACATCTCGCACCGACAGTGTAACACGAGCTGCATCAGCATTCCAGGACTCGTTGCAAAAGCACTGCTTCAGTCTTGCACACACGCACATACATACATACACACATACATGGATACACACATACATATATATACACAGCATATAACAAGTTATAAACGAACAATACAACTACATCCCCCCTTGATCTCAAGATCAGTTTACAATATAATCTCTAAACCATGTCGGGTCCTTCCTCACGCGACTCGACCTTCTCGGAGGAGCAGTTTCTTCGCTTTCTTGTTCGGACCGTTCATCAACAGGCGCTTCATCTTCGGACTCTTCTGAGAGGGCGCTAGTTGATCGCTGAATTGCTTCATCAGGAGCGCACACTCTTCCCGAACGATTTCTTCCGTCGTCTCTTCGCTTGAGCAGTCGAACATCCCTCACGTGTCTCGGCACTCCCCCGACTTCTACCACATGACCTGAAACTATACCAGTGACCGTACCCTCTTTCCATCGAGTAGTACACCTTGCAACTCCCGGTTTCGTCGCAACCAAGTCACCAACTCGAAACTCTGATATAATCGGACTGTCTGTGCTATGTCTGACACACGCAGGATGACGCCACTCGTACGTATGCAGAGCTGCCGACGGAGCGGTGGCTTTGCGGCGGCCATCTTTTGCTGCGAGATTATACCAGAAAACCATCCTCAAAGGGTCGCTCCTAGACCTGGCTGCCATGCGCTTGACAGTGCGATGCACCCTATCGACAATGCCGTTTCCTGATGGTCTATGGGCTGCACGGAATCTGCGGCGGACACCCCAGCTCTCACAAAGCCTCGCAAGTTTTTCTGATCTGAAAGCAGACCCATTGTCCATCAAAAGTTCGTCTGGCGGGCCTCTTTCCATGAATATTTGCTCAACCCGACTGCTCACCTCAGCAGCATCTTCGGCCCTTATCTTGCGCCAAATCGCGAATCTGCTGGGCCCACAATCAATCACAGTTTGGTAGCATTCACCATTGTAATGAGAAACGTCTAACGCAATTCTACTCCAATTCAATTTCACTTCAAGCTCGCCGCGAACAAGTACGACCGGCGCATGATCAATCATCTTGCAATCTCTGCAATTTCTCACTATACTGGTCATTTCCTTCCTCGTCACCTTCGGATTCGCTAGTCTCGCTAGATACAGGGAACGATCCACGCCTAGATGATGGTTGGCATGCCATTTCGATGCCGCATCCATGGCCACTGTACATGCATGTGAGTCGTGCGTCTTGAGCCATCTGTTAGGCACCCTCGTAAGTTTATCGGCCTTATTGTCAGCCGAACGTGTGAATTTTACGGTAATGTTCACCTTCATCTCGTCTACAATACTGCGCAAAATACCTAATCGTCTTCTCACCAAGACCTCCGACATCCCCGCCACTTTTATCCGGTTCTCGTCACATAGCATTGTATTTAACCATTTCAACACTGTCGCTGAATCGGTTAACACTTCAATTGATGTTAAGTTCCACTTAAGAGCGAGGTTAACACCTTTCACAACAGCCTCTAGCTCGGCCAGATTTATATGTCCAAAATCCTCACTTTTCCGCAGCCAAGCGGCATCTTCTACAACATCTCCGTCTATCTCCAAACATACACCTGTAGCCAAGCTACTAGCGTCGCACCAGACGCGACCATGATCATTATCAGCAACATGAAATACACCTTTCACTGGATCCTCAATCGTTACTCTTTGTATAACTTCTTTTAGGAAGTTTGACGCTGAAACACCCGCATTATCATCCCATCGTTCGCCCTGACATTTACGTTTTATGTAACTGCACGCTACACGCAACCAACTGCAAACAGGATAATGCCCCAGGAGTTGCCCACAAACAGAAAACAATTGACGCTTGGTCAGCTCACCTTCACTGTCGATCTGCGGCAGTTCGTTCCCACGAGATAAATGCAGCTTACCGTCACGACCGTCCTTCCTTAGAGACAGCCCAAGTATTCTTCCGCCATCAGGTGACTCCGGAGGCTTCGTTTGAAGTCCGTAGCGCGCCAGGTGTGCCACTACCGTCTCAGCGGTCACGACGTCCTCGTTGACGATGATGTCGTCGATGTAGCTATCGGTACCACTGCGCACCTTAGCGTCGGCCGCGAGGACAGCATTTACAATTTTTGACATTGCCTTTGGCGCACAGTTAAGCCCGAATCCTAAGCGAGTTAGATAGTACAAGCGGCCATTATACCTGACCCGCTGATAACGCCAAAGCGACTCATCCATGTGTACCTGCAGATACGCAGACTTTAAATCGACAAGTTTGACTCGTTCGGGAAACCTCCTCCACTTTCTTATAGTCTCATCACACACAGCAACATCAAGGCCGGGATGACAACTGACATAATCGTTGAGCTCCCTGTAATCCAATACAGGCCGCACTTTTCCTTTACTTTTCTGAACTACCGCCATCAAAGGCAAAATTCCCTCAACATCTGACTGATCTTTACATTCACTAAGCCAACCCTTACTGATCCAGTCCTCAATTTCCCGTCTCCACTCGTCCTGTATCGCCTCATCCTGAACACTGCTGTACTCACTGACAGTGTTACTCAATTTGGGCTCCACACCATCCTTCCACCGCCAAGAAACGGTCCACTTCCCACCACTGAGCCTGGCGTCGAAATCAGAGTCATGCACCTCCAAGAAATCGTCAGCGTCACAAGATGACACACCATTGAGATTATCATGTGAGTAGTGTGGTGCAGTGGAAATGTCCATGTTACTACGGGTAGAATCGTCAAGGTTGAAAATTGCTTTGAAGCAGGTGGACCGGCTTCCAAATGTGACACCCTGCTCCCCAATATACACGCCGCCAAGTTGCCTAATGACGTCCATCCCAAAAATTGCTTTGACACCACCCAGTAAGCCACTGGCAACAATGCAAGAGACCTCAAGGTTGGCACCGTTCAAAATCACCTGCACGTCCAATGCACCGCCAAACTTCACGCGGCGACCATCAACAGCTGTTGTAGCGGAGTCGTTAGGCGACGCAATGCTGAGATGTTAGGCATCGCGCCGCCTCGCTACACCAGTGAAACACAAGTACTTCCGCGGAAGTTTATTTGACGACTGATGAATTACATGCCTCATACACACAAATACACACACACATACAAACACGCCAGATGCCGCAGCCAGTACCCGTGGCGGCGCCTGGCGGAAACGTCCGCAAACGCTTGAAGCCACGCCCAGTGGCGCGATGCTCCTGCAAGCCAGCAGCGCGTGAGCGCTCTGGAGAGAGCGGAGAGAGTGCAGCCACGTGGTGTGTAGGCAGCGGTGCCTTGCTGATACACCGCGCTACACATCTCCCCCCCCCCCCCTAGACGGGCGGCCACGGAGAGGACGAACGGCGAATGTGGCTTTATTGGAACGATGTGGATCGGAGGACGAGTGGTGGAAGAAGTGTGTGACGATGAGGCGAACGATGTGATTTGCGAAAGGCGAGCGGCGAAATTTTGGAGCTGCAGGAGGCTTATGCGTTGTGGTGTGCTTGGCTGGGGTGGGAAAACTGAATGAGGCCCAGGCTGAGGCGCCGCCAGTGAGTCGGCGAGGCGCGCGTATCTGGAGAGCAGACGTCGTTGCCGGGGGCCGTCCAGCTTGGCTGTCACCCGTCGGAGCCGGCCGCTGTCGCTGCTGTGTCGAGGTGACGCGTCTGTGCAGCGATAGCGTTAATGGTGATGGCCGCGTTTAGCCCCCGATAGAGCCAACATCGCCAGGCAAGAATTTGAGAAAATGCTGCGCTTGGGTATCATTCAACCGTCCAAGAGCGCTTGGTCATCGCCTCTCCACATGGTACCCAAGAAATTGCCCGACCAATGGAGACCGTGTGGCGACTACCGGGCACTCAACGCACAAACGCTTCCGGACCGATACCCACTACCTTACCTGCGAGACTTTTCGGCAAAACTCAGTGGCTGCAACGTGTTCTCCACAGTGGACCTGGTTCGCGCATACCACCAGATCCCCGTTGAACCAGCAGACGTCGCAAAGACAGCCATCGCCACGCCGTTTGGTCTGTACGAGATGGTGCGAATGCCATTCGGCCTGCGCAACGCCGGTTCAACGTTCCAGCGTTTCATCGACGAAGTTCTGCGCGGTGTTGATGGCTGCTTCGCATATCTCGATGACATTTTGGTGGCATCAACAAACGAAGACGAACATCTAGGACACCTCCGCGCCTTGTTTCAGAGATTGCAGTCCTACGGCGTAGTGATCAACAAAGACAAGTGTGTATTTGGTCGCGACACGGTCTCTTTCCTCGGACATCGTGTCACACCCGGCGGAATTTTCCCACTCGGCGACAAGGTGCGTGCAATCAGGGAATTCCCACAGCCGACCAGTCAGTCTCAGCTTCGCCGGTTTTTGGGTATGGTGGCGTATTATCACCGTTTTATACCCAACGCAGCTGCCATACTACAACCCCTGCACGCTCTTCTGACACACCGCGCCAAACGGTCCAAAGCTCCGGTAGCATGGACACAACAGAGCCTCGACAGCTTCAATGCAGCCAAAACAGCTCTAGCCGACCGTAGTATTCTTGCACATCAAATCCCCGGTGCTCCATTGAGTATACTGGTCGACGCGTCGGACACTGGTGTTGGCGGAGTACTGCAGCATCACACCAATGGTGAGTGGCAGCCTCTCAGCTACTTTTCCAAGACGCTGACGTCTACTGAACGGTGATACAGCACATTTGGCAGAGAGCTGCTCGGAGTGTACATGGCCATTCGCCACTTCCGCTACACGATCGAAGGGCGTGAACAGATCGTGTTCACCGATCACCGCCCTCTCGTGCATGCCCTGCCTTCAGTGTCAGAGAAATACTCGCCTCGCGAGTTGCGGCATTTGGATTTTATAAGCCAGTTTGTGTCGGAGATCCGGCACATACCCGGCAACAAAAACACAGTGGCAGATGCACTCTCGAGAACAACAGCTGTACTGACTGTTCCGTCGTGCCCAGTCGACGACTACGTCTCCCTAGCTGCGGCTCAACGGGAAGACGCTTCATTGGGAACGCTTCGCAACGCGACGTCATCGCTGAAGCTACGCGATGTCATGTTCGGCGAAGCAAAAGTTTTGTGCGACGAGTCCACCGGTCGATCTCGCCCAGTGCTTCCGACAGCATTACGCCGGCCGTACACTTCTTCTCTGCACAATATTTCACACCCAGGCATCGATGTCACTGTGAAGCTTGTCTCGTCACGCTTCGTGTGGCCGGACATGGACCGCGACGTGCGCAAATGGACCCGAACATGCCTACAGTGTCAACGAGCGAAAGTTACCCGTCACACGAAAAGCGCGGTGCAACCATTTCAGCCACCTGGAGAACGCTTCAGTCACGTACACGTGGACATTGTCGGACCGCTGCCGCCGTCACAAGGTCAGTCATACCTCCTCACATGTGTGGACAGATTTTCGCGCTGGCCGGAAGCCATTCCTTTGCCAGACATTCGCGCAGTGACAGTTGCACGCGCGTTTCTCCACCAGTGGGTCTCACGCTTTGGCGTGCCGACAACCATCACAACAGATCGCGGGGCACAATTCGAATAGTCTCTGTGGTCCGAACTCACTCGACTACTTGGCTGTCAGCGCATACGCACCACCAGTTATCACCCAAGCAGCAACGGCATGGCTGAACGCTTCCATCGGCAGCTCAAATCAAGTTTGCGCGCTGCCGAAACATCTTCATGGATGGACGTTTTGCCAATGGCATTACTGGGTATACGGTCGACACACAAAACTGATGTCGGCGCCTGCTCGGCCGAACTGGTCTACGGAGCGTCCCAGCGACTTCCTGGCGAGTTGATCAGCGACTCAACGCAGACAGTCAGTGATCCTGCTTCATTCGCTTCATCGCTGCGCAATCACATGCGCAAACTCCGGCCACGACTTCCACGAGCAGTCAACCAGCCATCGTTTGTTCCGACAGCACTTAAGACCGCAACGCATGTGTTTGTCCGTAGAGACAAGCACAGATACCCGCTCGACTGTCCGTACGACGGGCCGTTTCCCGTCATTCATCGTACAGACAAACTCGTCACGATTAAGACAAACAGCGAGCGCGCGGTCGTCTCCATCGATCGCTGCAAACCGGCCTTCGTCGAAGACGTGCAGCCAAACTCGCCAGCCTCAACCCCTGCGACGCCAGATGATCGAGATGACGGTGACAACACAGAACTGTTCGTGTCTCCAACAACCGTGCCACGGACACCGACATCTGCTGCAGACCCTATCAGGTCAGGTCATGACCACACAGCTACACACACCAACACATACACGCATCCACAGTCCATTTTGCGTACTAGGAGCGGTAGTGCCGTGCGCCCACCTTTGCGTTATCGCAGTGTCTCGTTTCTCCTCGACACTTCTAGGGGGAGGGCCCTGTAGGCACCATTCGTTCCTTGTAAATATTAATGTGTTATATTCTTGTATTTAGGCGCACACTTTTATTACATACATACATGCTACGTTATTCGTTACACTGTCGTATAAATTTGATGAAAAATGTTGTAGCACGTTATTCCAAACTATTGTCAGCGCGAAACATGTGTAGTGTATTGAACCATGTCCTAGGGAGCCACGCATAATTAAAACATAATCTTGTTTTGTGTTTAAATGTTTTGTATGTATGCATAAGTGACGTTTGTATAGTTTTTGAATTGTGTACGTCCATGTTCGCTTGTTCATATGCATCAACGTGCATGTGTATTTGCTATTCATGTGTGTTGCCTATTTAGATATACTGTAATGTATTGTGTATGTGGATGTACGTGTTGCGCCCCGGTCCTCTATTCATTTAGTCGCGTGCTTTGCGCAAAAGCACAACCGTTTTGACCACTATCAGCTCGAGTTTATGTGGTTGTCGGACACACTTCCGGCGCGCTCCGACAACGGCATGAATCATCGGGCTATATAAGTGGGCGCACAATGCTGAGTGAACTCATTGTTCCTGCGCACTCGCCACTCTCTCCAGCAACACTGCAAGCACATCTCCAGCTGCTCCTCTGCAATACTCGCCTTGTTTTTAATGTTATTTCGCCGTGCTGTTTTGCCAGTCTACGCTGTACTTGCTAATACACGGGAAAAACCCATCTGCTTTTTCTGCATTGTAACGTACCCCTCGCATCTCTTCACGCCTTTTTAAAGGCGCACTCTTTTAGCGATTACACCTCATATGCGCCTTTATAAAGGCCAATTTTGTCAACGAATTCCGCAATTTTACGCCTTGCTAAAGGCGAATAATTCGTGAACTCTTGCGCAATCGTGGTGGCCCTTGTGCAACACTCCGTGCAGCTGGTTTTTCACGCCGGTTGCCATGGCTACCAACACTGTCACATAACCACTCCCTCGCGATCTGCCCACCAAACATTCGGCCACAATTGATTTAGTGCAACCAGTGTCGATCACTGCCGACACCAGCACACCATTCACTCTCGCCTCAACGCGTGGTAGCGCCTCTATTGGTCGTTGGTGGCTGGGAGAACTGCTGGCGCACCAGTCCTCCCCTGGTCGTTTCCCGATCTCCTGTACATTTGTCCAGTTGCTGGGCCGTTTCTGAGAAGATGCGCACCTCCGCATCCGAAGCACTGAACTCGACGCTGGCTATACTGACCGGTTTCCATAGACCTGCTGCAGTTCCTGGCTAAATGGGGCCCTCCACAGTTGAAGCAGCCTCCACGAACTTGTGATAGAGAGCCTCGATTCACGTGAATGTCTCGAGAAGGCACAGTTCTTGACACCATGGCGGCATTGTCAGTGCACAACTCAGAGAGCAGTACACGCGCCCGCTCAACTAACAGCGGAAGACCCACTGTGTCCACCCCTGCCACGGCCCTTAGCTCACGTGACACTTCTCTTGGGAGCCCAACCACGAACGCCTTCCTCAAAACGGCCTCGCTTTCAATACCGGCCAGTTTAGCTAGTCTCTTCAATTTCGACATAAATACGTCGGCTGGTTCATCTTGCCACTTTTGCGTCATGAACATTTCGTAGGCGGAAAAACTATTCATAGCAAATGCGTTCAGTAGAGATCTTGTAATTTCATCATACCGATTCTTCTTGTTGTCGTCCATCTCACTGTATATCGCATACGCAGTCGCCTCGAGAAAAAGCGGCACGACACATTCCAAATTTGAAATACCTTTCAATTTGGCCGCCATTTCCACCTTATCAAGCCACTGCACCACATCCTGGCTGCCGTCGAACGGACGGATCATATCGCTCAACTTGATATTCACTGCTGAACCAGTACTCGTAGCGTCGCCTGTCGCCATTTTCAGCCGAAATAGTTTGTAACACGCAGCTTGCAATGGATGAACTCGAATATATTTCAATACAACCGGTAACACTCACAAGAACACACCAAACACTCCCACTCGCACAGCACACGTATCTCGACTCCCCTCACTTCCTGATGCAGTACGCGAAACCACATCAGGTGTCATCTTGCACGCACACACTCCACAACTCTCATACTCATACACACACGCTCTGCATATCACTGACATCTCGCACCGACAGTGTAACACGAGCTGCATCAGCATTCCAGGACTCGTTGCAAAAGCACTGCTTCAGTCTTGCACACACGCACATACATACATACACACATACATGCATACACACATACATATATATACACAGCATATAACAAGTTATAAACGAACAATACAACTACACACCATTGCATTTTTTTTCATAAAAACACGGTTTCTTTTAAAAAAAACATGATTATTCAATGAATCTGTTTTGTTATGCTGACAAATTATTTCAAATATCCACATAATTAAAACCATCTTCACAAACATGCTTGCTATGATGAGCTTGCTACAAAACCACCGGACCCGGATGCACTTTCAAACAGTCTCCTGAGGTATTTATTGATAAATATTCTTGTTTTTTATACTATTATCAAATTATCTTTGAAATAAGACACGTAAAGATGTACAAAACATCAATTGAACTCATTTCTATGTACTAAAATCTAACATCCGATGACAATTGGGCTAATTCTGAAGAAAAAAACTGAAAAACATGTTTTTTTTGCAAAAAAACGCAACAAAAAAAAAGGTTTTTTTTTGCATCACTAGTCACACACCCTCCTTCCACAAACGCTTCACACCAACCACCCTCGCCGTTCGCCACATACCTCCTGTTCCCGCTCCACACCATGTCAACACACGTACACTCACAAGCAATCGTAACCGCGCACACAAGCACACACACACACACACACACACACACACACACACACACACACACACACACACACACACACACACACACACACACACACACACACACACACACACATACACACACACACACACACACACACACACACACACACACACACACACACACACACACACACACACATACACACCTGATTCCACTCCAGACCATGCCAGCATGTGTAAACTCACAAGCAATCGCGATCACACACACATACACACACATACAGATACGCGCACACACATCCAAAGCCCACTAGATACATATTTCCAACGCAATTATACACCACAGTATATTGTATGATCAGAATATATTTATGATCCGCACATTCAAGAATACATCTGGATTAAATTATTTGATGATCTGGATTAAATGATTTGATGATCTGGATTAAATGATTTGATGATCTGGATTAAATGATTTACCATACCGATGGATACATTGCATTGCATACCTGGATAATATTCTACTGGCCAGCCCGTCGGAAGTACATCACGATAACCTCCTGCGAACCGTTTTCACTCGACTCCAACAGTACGGCACCGTCGTAAACTTAGACAAGTGAGTAATGGGTGCCAAACGCGTCAAGTTCCTGGGACACATGGTAAACTCTGGCGGTGTCCATCCACTTCCTGAGAGAGTGGACGCCATACGTCACTACCCATTGCCATTCAGCCAGTCAGAGCTACGACGCTTCTTGGGTATGGTAGCGAACTACCACAGATTCATTCCGAACGCCGCCCAGATGCTTCAGCCCCTTCATGCGCTCATCACACATCGCGCCAAACGCTCCAGAGCAGCCGTCGCCTGGACTGTGTCAACACAAGATGCTTTCGAATCGATCAAACGCACGTTGTCACAAGCGACTCAGCACGCCCATCAACGGCCTGGTGCTCCGCTCAGCATTGTAGTGGACGCATCAGACACTGGCGTAGGAGCAGTGTTGCAGCAAGAAGTCAACCATCAGTGGCAACCGCTGTCATATTTATCAAAGTCACTCGACAAAACGCAGCGCAAGTACAGCACCTTTGGACGTGAGCTTCTCGGTGTGTAACTGGCAGTGGAACACTTCCGACATATAATCGAAGGGCAGCATCCCTGTGTATTCACCGACCACAAGCCGTTCGTGAGTGCACTCGGTGCCGCATCCGATCGTCATTCTCCCCGTGAGCTGAGACATCTTGACTTCATCAGCCAATTCATCGGAGACATTGGGCATATTCCTGGCAAGGACAACGCAGCTGCTGACGCTCTATCGCGTACTGTAAATATGCTGACACAACCAAGTGTACCCATTGACGATTTCACCGCACTCGCGCACGCTCAAGTGGAGGATCCGTCCATAGAGGAAATCCGTCGTTCGCCTGGCTCACTGCAGCTCAAAGACGTCAAATTAATTTGGCTATGCTATGCTGTTTATAGTTTACTAATCGTTTTGCTAAATGCTTATGGCTATGCTGCTAAGCAGCTATTTGGATCCCCATCACATCCTCCTGTCCGGGACGAGTTTGCACACGCTCTCGTTGAACACCAGTCGGTTTTCTTCCCGATTTTCCGGGGTATAACGGCGCCGTTGGTAACATCCAAGGCATTGTTAACATCAGTCGTGTACAGCCTCATCAGCGTCGTGGTCGGTTGTCACAGTACAACCGATCCCGTTTGTGCGAATTGCAGGACAAGTTTGACGAACTCGAACAACTCGGCGTTTTCTCTAAGCCCGAGGATCTTGGTGTCAGTGTTGAATATGTGCACCCGTCCTTCCTGGTTACTAAGCCTGGGGGTGGTACTCGTCTTGTCACCGACTTCACCTCGGTCGCCCAGTACTGCAAGATCCAGCCTTCTCTCATGCCCGCCGTCGATTCCACTTTGCGTCTCATTGGTAGTTGGCGGTATGTCATTACGACGGACTTGTCTAAAGCGTACTTCCAACTCCCAGTTGCACACGAGTCGCTTAAATACTGCGCTGTGGTCACGCCGTTCAAAGGAATTCGTGTGTACTCATGATGTGCCATGGGTCTACCGGGATCTGCTCTAGAAGAGCTTATGAGTCGAGTGCTCAGGGATCTTGTCCGCGCGGGACGCGGGGCCAAGTTAGCCGATGATCTTTTTAGCGGTGGATGGACGCCTGAGGCGGTTCTAGAGAAATAGCATTTGACCCTGCGTGCTCTGTCGGCGTGCAACTTGCGGTTGTCCCCATGTAAAACGGTAATTTGTCGTAGCTTCACTACTATCCTTGGTTGTGTTTGGTCCGATGGCTCCATAAGCGCAGCAATCACCGCGTTTCCGCTCTACAATCCTGTCAGCAGCCCCGCATGGTCAAACAGCTCCGCAGTTCCATCGGTGCTTACAAAGTGCTGGCGCGTGTTACTTCCGGTGCGTTTGACCTCCTGGCTCCACCCGAACATGTGTGTGCAGTACGTGATTCCCATAAGTCGGTCCTGTGGAATGAAGAGCTCACCGCCGCCTTCCACACAGCTCAACGCTCGCTTTCAAATCACAAGTCAATAGCTCTTCCGCGCAATGACGACCATTTGTGGCTGGTCACCGACGGGTCGTCTAAACTTCGGGGAATAGGTGCCACTCTATACGGCACTCATTACGGTCACACACTACTAGCCGGTTTTTCAGTTAAAAGGTTAAATGCCTAAGTGGCAGCTGCTACACGGGAAGAAGCCGAAGCTTATGAACACACAGGCGTGCCCCGTGCAGCTCGCTGCCACCGCAGAACCGACCCTCTCCACGCTATGGCGCCACAAGGACGTATTAGAGAGGGCCACCTCCCCAGAATGCATGGCACAACTCATGGCTGATATCTGGTACCATCATTTTCTACTGGGTGAACAGGGGCTGTGGGATTGTAGAATTCGCCCAATGAAATTCTGCTCCGCCGGGTTTCGAACCACGGACCTCCCGCTTGTGAGGCGGGTGTGCTAACAACTGCACCACGGAGTCCACGAAAACTCGTCCACGAAAGTCTCGCACCACGGAGTCAGTGCGGAACTCCGCGCTCCTCAATCTTCGTGGTTCCCATATGAGGTCGAGGCCGTCGGCATCGCTACGGCGACTAAGCACTTTTCTCCCTAAATCATTGAGTCGCGCCATCCTACCACCGTGTTAACTGACAGCAAACCCTGCGTTCAGGCGTATCAGCGCCTGACGCGCGGTGACTATTCAGCTAGTCCCCGGCTCACTAC
Organism: Sacculina carcini; assembly: GCA_916048095.2. Taxonomy (NCBI): domain Eukaryota; kingdom Metazoa; phylum Arthropoda; class Thecostraca; family Sacculinidae; genus Sacculina; species Sacculina carcini. Next base: position 4,317,779 of record OU696584.1, read on the forward strand.
GTTTTTGTCTAAAACCAGCAAGTACAACGTTCGTCTAGTACATCTGGCTGGCGCAGTCAATATTCCATCGCACTTTGCCAGTCGCAACGCTGCCGAGTGTCACGACCCAACCTGTCAATTGTGCCAATTCGTCCATCGCTTAGAGGACGCTCCGGTGCGCTCTGTCACCACAGAGGATATCATCTCGGCCTATTTACGTCTGTCATATGCGTCTCGTAACGCTTGGCTCGCTGTCCAGCAGGATTGTGCAGACTTGCGTCGCACCAAAGCCCACCTGCTGCAAGGCACTAGGCCCTAACGTGAGCACACCAACGTCCGCGATATTAAACTTTACTTGCAGGTTGCCTCCGTTGCTAGACACGGAGCTCTCATCGTCCGCCGTGCCGAACCGGTTGATATTTCTCGGGATTGCATTACCGTACCGCGCTCAGCCATATCTGGTCTCCTGAGCGCCCTACATATCCGACTGTCTCACCCCACTCGCCATCAACGTCGTCTCGCTTTTCAACGTTCTTTCTACGCGCTTGATCTCGATCAGCATCTCAATACATTATACTCCAACTGTCATACTTGTACTTACTTGATGAAGGTTCCCCGTCCGCTTATTGAGTCCACTACTTCAAATCTACCGGAATCCATCGGTACGTCTTACGCTGCTGATGTGTTGCACCACGCTCGTCAGCTAATTATTCTCGTTCGAGAGACGGTCTCTTCGGTCCCATTAACCGGCAATAACTACAACTACAAAAACTACCGGCCCTGGTCCGTATGTGCGCCCACCAGATGGTCTGCCCATCACAGTTAGAGTAGATCCTGCTCCCGCTTTCACCAGTCTCCTCCACAGTCCCGTTTTACGGCAGTTCAGCATCATGTTAGAGATCGGACGCGCCAAAAATCCAAACAAGAATCCCGTCGTCGAAAAAATCGTTGGCGAATCACGCGATGAACTCAAACGCCAGTGTCCCGGCAGCGGCCCGCTGTCCGAAGTCGATCTTGCTGTTTCCACGTCGAGCCTAAATTCCCGCATCCGTCAAACTGGCCTCTCTGCTCGTGAACTCATCATGTCCCGCGACCAGTGCTCCAACGCATAAATCAGCGTTCCTGACATGGATATAATCCACCGCCAACACAGAACGAGACTGGCTAACCATGTACACGACAGCACAGCCACCAGTGACCGCCGTCCCTTTGTTCCCACCAACGCTATTCAGGTCGGGAATATTGTGTATTTGGCTGTCGACAGTCACAAGGACCGCCTTCGCGACCGCTACATGGTAGTTTCCGTTGACCACCCGCTCTGCACTCTGCGTAAGCTCAAGGACACCCAGCTCCGCAGTAAGCTTTATACCGTTCGCATCGCCGAGTGTCTCACTATGCCCTCAGTTGAGGATCAGCCCCGTTCTTCGCCGCCATCAGATTCGTCCGACGACGAGGGCGATCTTCCTTCTTCTCCCTCTTCTGACATTTCTACTCCCCTCTCTGATAATACCCCCGCGCGCCCTCACCGCCCCACTGTACGACCGCGCCGTTTTAATGATCATGTTGTCAGCTACCGTTGATTGTGGGTGTTTACGCATATCTATGTTCCATGTTTGTCTATGTACGCATATTTATCTCTTGTATTTGCGGAGCAGGAAGAGAAGAAGTCACGCCACTAGGTAGTGCCGCCATTGCCGGCTGGAACTGACGGCGTCATGTTTCGCTGCCAGCCACGAGGTGGCGTGAACAGCGGCGCATATTAGTTATACCGGTAGCGCGTGGTCAGTTGATGCCTGGCTGTGTTGGCTAATATACGTACGCTTCTGGCTGTTGTGTCTCACTACTGGCGTTGAACATATGCCTTCCAGATGCGTGTTTGTTGGGTTTGTGTTGATAGAGCACGAATATAAGTTGCATTGCACAACTTTAAAACTGAAATTTTATTCGTGAAAATATATAAAACTGACACCTACACAAACACACCCACCTTACGTCCTTGTGGCGCCATAGCGTGGAGAGGGTCGGTTCTGCGGTGGCAGCGAGCTGCACGGGGCACGCCTGTGTGTTGATAAGCTTCGGCTTCTTCCCGTGTAGCAGCTGCCACTTAGGCATTTAACCATTTAACCTTTTAACCACCAGTCGCCTGCACGTCATGCACGCGCAACAACGCAGACGCACCCCACCAGAGGCGGATTTACACATGTGGAGGCACCTGTGTGTGGAAGCCTACCCTGCTTGAGGCGGGTGGCGAGCCAATCAAGCCTCCCCAAAATTAGCTAAGCCTGGGGCCTTTTTTAAGGCCCCCTAAAATGCAAAGGCCCCTGGGTAGGCGCCCTCTTTACCCCTCCCTAAATCCGGCCCAGTGGGGGTATATGCATTCAACGCCAAATGGCCTTCCGAAAGAGAAACGAGGTTTGAAACAAGGATGCCAAGAAACAAATTTAGTTATACAAACAGCACACTGTATTATCTGGTTTAAAATGAGCTGAAAACATATGCAGTAGACGCGTGGAGAAAATCACAGAAGACACAGGAATAAACTGGAAAACATTGGAAAGTATGTCAAGATCAGAATTGAACATGATGTTAAAGGCATGGGATACGAGGAAACAGATGTAAGGAGCGAGAGAAATATCAAGCTTGGAAATACACTAATAATATAGAGAATAAATAGGGAGGGGCAGACTACATCTATGACAATAAGCCGGGGTGAATCATTTTTTTGGAGCCCGAACCAACTGTCTAAAACTGGGTAATCGGATCTGGACTGAAGAAAAGAAATATAGGTATAAGATAAGTGGAAATGTCCTGCGTGGAGATGACAAGGAAGATTCAGAGCATTTCATGCTAGACTAGGTTAGGATTACCTCCGGGATACGCAAAATACGCAAATATGGTATAAGATAAGAATGCATATCTGATAATATGCACGTCTGATGAATATGGTAATGGGATACGCATATCTGCGGGAAAAGATAAGAACTTCGAGCGGACGGTAGGAGAGAAAGGAAAATGTCATAGGAAGGGCGTTGTTTAGGTTTTGAAAATAGAGGAACTGGAAAAGGTTAAAGAGGTTGTATTTGGTTAGATAGATTGTTTTTGGAATAGGGGAAGAGAAAAGTGGAACAAAGTAGAAAAACAGAATAGGAAGAAAGTACGGATTAGCGGGAACAATTGATTGATACAAATATGAGAAGAAATGAGAGATGGGCCGTTGCAAAGGTTATCCCTCAACCATTTATCTGATTTGATCTGAGAAAAACGTAAACACACAAGAAAAAGTGTGGCACCGAAAAGCAACAGCTACTGGATACAAATGCAACTGTACAATCGATGGGTCGTTGGCTCATTTTGATTTAAATAAAACACACTTTCGACGCAAACAATGGTAGATCACATTTATTAAAACTAGAAAAAACAAAATATCAAAAGACGACATCAATAGGTAAGTTGTACAAAAAATAAAACATCAATAACGAACCCTGAACAGTATAGCATAATGCACATTCGAGTGCAGTGCCCAGACTAGATGACTTATTGTAGCGAAAAACAGAATACAACTTGCAAACACAAACCACCCAAGTGCAAAACACACACATAAAAATGCGCAAGCTGATTATTCCTTAAAAGCTCCCCAATAAAGAAAATAATTAAGAGTTGCTGCCAAATCGACACACACACACACACACACACACACACACTGGATTCGATCATCAATGTGCGGAAAACGCGAGGTGAACGGCAACAGCGGCCGGTCATTATGACAAATAAACACGTTGTACATTGCAGAGCCGGCGTTGAACGTAAAAACAGAGGCCCGACGCCAAACCTCGATCGTGTCAGAGTATTTAAAGCTATGCATAACGACTACACACACACACACACACACACACACACACACACACACACACACACACACACACACACACACACACACACACACACACACACACACACACACACACACACACACACACACACACACACACACACGACGAACGAAGTACAATACACACATACTTCTAGTATGATATGGCTCGCGACAGGGGCGGTGCAAGAAGGATGTAGGCGTGGAAGGAACAAGACCACGCAAATGATCATCTTAAACCCCGCTACGTGCCCAATAATTCAACACTGGTGCTACACACAGTTGGAATGTCGCATGCAGATGTTTTTTGCTGAATAAACCTGCATTTTGACGGACATCCTCCCCCACCAATGAATTCTGTCTTCCTTTTACACCGCACAGTCAGTCAAGACGCAAAACTGACAATGTATACGCCGCGTAGCAAATGAAATAACTCATTTTTGTACCAAGAACACGCAAATGAAATTCACAATTACTGTGACAAATAATTTACGTCAATGTATAAAGCACGGAAAATTGATACTGGAAATTATAAAGCCAAATTGATACGTTGTACATTCAGCATACGTCACAAAACACGCAGCTCTCACGCATATTGTCGTTCACCCACGAGAACGCGTCCATCCATCTGTTGTTCGGCAGTGGCGCGATCGAATACGAGCCAAGGAAAACTGCACCAAACACAGATAGAAAATACTGGCCGGTAAGCAAACCTGGCAGCCTTATGAAACAACACTGAAACGGCACCAGATTCAGCGCTTTCACTTGGCGAGGACCCTGTGGCCATCGTCGTCCAGTTTACCACTGCTATCAGCGTCTCGGGTGGTAATTACCACGGCCACGCCGCCTATTACCGTGGTAGACTGACAGTGTTGGCGTAGCCGTGACTGCCGCCCATATTCAGCGCGCCGACGCCGGAAGACGGCAACTCGGAACCGGAGTAGTGACGACTGAAGCAACACGAGCAGACAAACATACACACACACACAATAAGATCACGTGACAACGACATGCACAGAACACAACGTTCAAATAACACTGCTAAAAACAATCAACAAATGATCGCTAGCAGAGAAGAAAAAACGCAAGTGAAATTTTCATTCAGCCAGTGCAACTAAACTATATCAACCTCACTTACAACACACACATACACACACATTTGATGAACGAATAAAGTGTTATTGTATGTTCACGATTCATGTGTCTGACAGAAAGCGATGACTTCACAACTCCAATCGCACACATTCTCCTGCTCAAGAATACAAAGACACCCACTGAGTAAACACACATATATTGCCACACACACACACCTGCAGTCAATGAGATGGTCCCAGGGGTGGCTGTATTCGGCGCCGTCACAGCCGGTCGCGGTCGAGGCCAGCTGTGGCGGCGAGTGGCGGCGCGGCAGAGTCGCGTGCCGACCTGACTCCACGTACACGTTGTCGCCGCACGCCACAGCCGTCAGCGGAATTCGCTCGACGCACAGCGCAGCAGCCACGGCGGCGGCTGACGGAGGCGTGGCGTGTGCAGCGGCCGAGGCGGCGTGGCCGGTGATTTTGGCGCCGACGGACAGCGGCGGCTGGCGGCGACACAGCACCGGCAGCATCAACGCCGCCAGCAGCACCAGCATCACGCCGACAAACAGCAGTCCGTCGACGTGCGGCCAGCGGTGACGCAGCAGCAGGTCGATCAGCACCAGCACGCCGCCGCACACGCCGACCGTCGCAAACAGCGCGCACAACACGCGACAGCATAGCACGTTGAAGCGGCCGCACTGAGGTGACACGCCGACGCACACGGGCTCGGCCGGCGGCGATGGTAGACGGGCGGCGCCAGCAGACGATGTTCTGAGCAGTGAAGGCAGTGCCGAGGAGGTCCGTCCGCCCCACACTGTGTTCACGTCGACCGCCGCAGCAGCTTGATGCAACGCCTGCTGCTGTTGCAGAACGTACTGATGCTGCAGCGACGGCATGACACGCCGACGCTCGTAGTCAGACGACAAAGAGCCGCTGCTCGTGATGCCGGCCGTGCGCGAGGTCAGCGACTCAGTGGGGGGAGGAGGGGGCGGCTGTGTGGGCGGGGGGCGAGTGATATGGTGCACACGCGCCGGGGGCACCAGTCCACCCGCGTACGGCATCACGGTGCTGGCCGACGAGGCGGGAGACATTCGTCGAGTGGGCCCGGTCGCGCCGGCCGCCTGCACGCCGTGAAACCAGGGCGTCACACGAGACGCGCTGCCGCCACCACCGGCCGCTATGTCGGGCAGACAGGGACGCGCCACGTGCGCATAACCGGATGATCCGCCGCTCGAGTCGTACATCGACATTCCTAGAGGATGCACAACCGGGCTCGCGAAACATACGCGTTGCGGTCGAGCCACAAAACACCGGCTAGCACGGCTGCCAGCTCAAACCGTTCCAATTCGGCTGCCAGCGAGTACTGTGCATTGTGGTGCGATCCTGCGTTCATGTAAAAAAAACTTGAAAAACACATGCAGCATCATACGAGTGCCAAAGTAAGCGTCTGTCACAACAAACAACGAAAGTGCCACGATGAAGAAGAGTGAATCGAAAGAAGGAGCGCCCGGACGAGATCATAAATGAATAATCAATCAATCAACGATGTATTTGTTATAGCGCCCGTGGTCACAAGCGCGAAAATGACAAAAACAAGACTACTACATACACAAGTACAAAGTGAGAATCAGAAAGAGAATATTCACATAGAGTAGAATAAGAAACCCATAGCAAACAAACATACTTAAACAAGAGAAAAATTAATAAAAGAGTGGATATGCACAAGCGACTTCACATGACAAAATCAATAGAAAATAAGAACAATATAAGCATGAGTACAACAATACAATGGAACAACAATAGACACAAAACAGCACCACAGAGTCAGACCGAGGCACAAGGAGTGAGAGAGTGGGAAACAGTGTCAAAAGAAATAGAGAATAGATATTTGCGGAGGGAAGAAGAAAATTGGCGAAATGAAGGGGATGTTGTAATAATAACACCCTATAACACCGCAACACCTTTAATTTGGAACAACTAAAAACGGATCAGCAGTCCTGGTAGATATTCTTTCGGTGATAACCAAGCTAGAGTTCAGCATTATATATTTGGTCGCACACAGTTTGAATAATACAGGTCGCACTTAGTTTGAAGTTCCAAAACGGGAAGCTCTGGATTTGGAGAAAAATAATTTCCTGCAAAGCTGCATGGGAACAAATATTATCAAGTTATTATTGGACCAAATACTTCATAAAAACCAAAACAAAGGCACAAACCTTCAAAACATGCATATCTACCAACCTAATCCCATTCAGACTTACAGACGTCGTATGCGTATTTTTTGTAACTCAAATGAGAAACAATGATGGGTAGCTGCAACATATATTTGATATAATCGATAAATTCGCTTCAAATTTATATGAAAATCATCTTCATGAGGAATACCGTTCAATTTTAAAATCAGTTTTTTGTGTTCCGAAATACAAAAATAATAAATAATGTTTTTCGAATTATTCATGAGGATGGAGAGAACAATCAGATTTGATTATCAGCTGAAATTCTTTATTATTATGTCGGTATTAGTTAATAGAATTAGTGAATATTAGTGATTATTAGGGCTGTCAAAAAAGTAACCTAAAAATCAGAAAAAGTAACTTTATTTTCGAGAAAAAGTAACCTAAAAAAGTAACCTAAAAATAACCTGAGTTTTAAAGATATTATCACTTTTGTATCGTTTTATCACATGTTTATCACGCCTTTGCTGATTAGTGCGCTATGTGAAATACACGGTTTGTTTGTTGTTTGTTTGTGAACATATTAAGTAACCTAATAACCAATAAAAAGGTAACCTAAAAATAACCTCCTTCAAAAAAGGTCAATTTCTGTTTGCAGTTCTGAAGGAAGAAAATACACCAGTCCTTCTTTTTTATCATCTTTCCGAGTTGGTACTACTTTTCCACCCTCTCCGATCTGGTACCATTTTTAGAAAAAAACAACCAAAAGTGACTTAACATAATTTGGCTAACATCGAAAAAAGGAGCATAACCATCAAAATATAATTTTTAAGTGGAAAGTTCATACTAATGCGAAATACACTAATTGCAAATGTAAATATTTTTAGTAATGGTCGCAATGATGTTCTTTATGTTTTTTCAATGGAACTTTTTATGAAATAGCACGTACTACAGCTTGTATATTAGTGCGAGCGTAAACACTGCATGTGTGAATGCCCCCCGTCCTCCCATATGTCCAACGTGGGATAATGGCGCTATCTCACGCCCTGAAAATCACGTGCAAATTCCTGTTCAAGTAAATACGTACTGTCAAATGCTACAGTGCAGTATCTGGTATAGAGAGCTCACACATCGTACTATACCACGCTCCAAACATCTCACGACACCCTCCGGTTCGTGGACATTTCCTAAAATGGAATTACACTATCCTGCGTACCCAAAAACGTATAAATATCGAGTAGCACGGATATTAAGATGAATATCAATTGTTAAATCCTAACAGCAGAAATGTTGACATTTCTTGATCTTCAGATCTAATATTCCATCTCTTTTCTTATTTTATCCTCATATATACCGTTTTTGTGCCTCTTATCTGCAAAAAGTCACCAAACTTCGTGGTAAACTTACCTAATAACAAGAAAAATAACAAAATGTAACCCGACGATAAAAAAGTAACCTTAAAAGCAAAAAAGTAACCTAACGATGAAAAAGTAACTTTTGGTAACCTAATAACTTTTTTAATAATCATCGTACACAACTTTTTCATGCAGTTTTAGGTAGCTTATGAAAAAGTGACCTTTGGGTGAAAAAGTAACTTTATTAACTTTTGACAGCCCTAGTGATTATTACTAGGCGGTGTGACGGTAAAAACGGGGACATGGATAAAACGGGGACATCGACGCATTTGATACAAACTCTGACGCATTTGAAGGGATTTGAAGGATTCTCACTGTATGGTGTTAGGATTTTGAAGGAATTCTAAGATTTTTCACCCAACCTGGTGCATGTCTACTCTATGGCGCGGTGGCAGTAAAGAAACAAGTTGCTTGGTGAAAATTGGGACATCGACAAGTTTCTATTGTTATTTATTGAAGTTATAGGGTTTGTTTTTGGTGCGGGCTAGTGTTGAGTTTATATTGGCTATTGGGAGTATTTTTCGTTTAATGTTCAAATCTGAAATCGACTTTTATCGTTTATATAAACGTGTAAATAGTGGATTGAACTTGTTGATGTAAACGTGTCTTCACAGGCTTGTGCATTCGCTAACCGACCTTGGGTGTAGAATTCGCTTGCATTGTGTGTGACTACATTGGTACGCCCGCTTGCGTATGACTATGTCTGATTTGTATATATGCTTGTGTGTCCATCCTGAAGTGGAGTGTGTGCATGCGCAGTCGCGAATGTTGAGTGAGTTGTTGCGCTGCTTGCTGTTGCTGAGTACAGATAATACATTGCCTCCATTATGACCACGCCTTTGACAGAACTGAACTAGTGAAGTGATGTTTAACAGAACTGAACTAGTGAAGTGATGTTTAACAGAACTTAACTAGTGAAGTGATTTTCTTCTTGTTTGCTCGTATTTTTCCTCATTTTGTTTTTCTTCGAATATCATTCAAATAGGTGATACTTCCAGATGAAGCACGCTGTAATATACGCGTATCATTCGCAGATCAACGGATAGGCTGAGAGCACCGACAGCCAACGGACCAATGACCAGCTGTGTGTGCCAGCGTTTGCGTATGTGTGCGTGTGTGAAGGGGGACGTGTGGACATGGACACCTGCATTCCACTCAGCTATCCCAGTGGCTGAACAAAGTATGATTCAGTAAGACATGAGAAACTATGAGTTTCAGGCGAGCTGGAAATAAGTCATGTATTGTCAGGAAACAGCAAACATTCAGGAAGAGCTTCGATAATCAACAATGTCTTCTTCACAGACGTGTCTTCATTATAGACATAACAGAGCGCATCAAGCATGTGATGCACCGCACACGATCCACGAATGTAGGACTGACAATATAACATGAAAAGTAGGTAACTAACCGAAACTGAAAATACGTCAAAAGAATCAAAATGTTACTTGTATATCAGTATAACAAAGTTATAATCAGACCAGTTTTCTATCTGTCAGTTTACTCAGTTTTTTCGCTCTCTCAGTTTACTTTCGCGGCCTGCTTGTGCAGCTGTCGTTAGGCTCATTTGTGGTTGGGTGGCGTCAGTAGTACACTGCGCCTGATATGATTGGCAAAGTGTGAATTAACTTGACAGTTAATTTATGACCTTTTTGTGTTTCTGACTTGGCTGAACAGATCATGGTAACACGCGTGTGTGCAGTCAGAACATGTTTAGAAATAGCGTGTGTCCTGGTTGTGTAGCCGCGCTGTTTGGCCAACTCGCATTACTTGTGACGCATTGAGCCGACGACCTGTGGTCGTGGGTATATATACCCGTGTTGTGCTGAAAATAGGGCGGGATACCGGAGACTGGGACTAGATACTAGACACAGAGAGTGGATCATGAATACTGGGGAGACTATGAAGACAAGATACTATAGATACTGGAGAGACTAGATATTAAGTTTTAGGAGTAGCTTTAAGGTAGTAGAGCTGACTGGTTACTGTAAATACACAATTAAACTTCCACTGGGTGACTATTACTAGTTATTGCGGAACATAACAACAAGAGGAACTCAGAAGACTTCACGATCAGCCGAACGACGAAGACCAAGATCAACATCTCAACATATTGGTGTTGTTACAATCAGATCAACGTTTGCAACTATTTTCACGGTCATCTTTACTGATACATATCAATTTGAAACTGGAATGGTCGACATCGACCGAAGCGCCGTCGAGAACAACAACGCTAGAAATACCTGTGGTAAACTGCTAACGAAACTTCCCATATAAACTAAATTGTTTTTGAACAAAAGTAAACCACAAAAACCGTCATACAATGACCAAAACACAAACATTCACATTTATTTGGTATAGCACATATCAAAAACACCCGCGCATAAAACAGCAAGATGAGCCAAAAATATTCAAAGAGAAACACAAAACATGAACGAGCACAAGAGTAACTGACAAAAGGAAACATGACGTTGTGGGAAACGCTTCCACAGTTACAACACAAGTTACAGGATGTATTACCACACTAGTCCAACACGATACTGGCTATAACACACTAACAAGCACGCACAACCACACACGCACACAAGCAAACTGCATGTACACATTCAAATGATATAACGTGCTTAGTGGTTGCTGACGCCGCCAAAACGAATCTAAAGAGTGCCGAACGTAATGAGGATTAGGAAGTGGCTGATAGAACAGTACGAGAAGCGAGTTGTTCAGTCGGTGAGCAAAGAAATAAAAATACTTACAAGAACAAGATGACTCGTTCAAGGCTGTAGGGCAGATAAGAGGACGAGGAGCAATAGATACAGTGAGGATACCAGAAAGATAAGAGGGTTGACTAGGGTCGTGAATAGGTTTAAAAATAATACAGCAAAGGAGAAAATGAATACGATGAATAATGGGGAGCCAACGAAACTTAAACAGAAATTGAGATGTCTGACGATAAAAAACGTATGTGCTCATATACGTATATGCTCATAACGTATATACTTCTTCAATGACATAAACATACAACAAAAACATAACTTCACTAGTCAAGTCCAATCAACTGTTAACGTTTACATAAACGATAAAAGTTAATGACAGCATGGAACATGAACGGATAAATATTCCCAATAGCAAACATGCTCCAATAATAAAAACCAGCATGCATCAAAATCAAACTGTAGCAAAAACAAAAATATATTACAGACAGGCGCGCGTGGGCATCACTGCCCCACGCGCGCCTACAAGACGTCACGCCACAACCGCAGCTCAAACAAGACTCTCCGCTCACACCGTGTCACACGGGAGCACACACGGACACACACACACACACACAGTCCTCACCCGCCGCAACAACCAATCAGCGGCGAGCCGGTCATTCACTCGCCGCTGCGGGGCATGGACAATTCACAAACGCATACACACACACACACCGAAACAACTGCACACACACACCGAAACAACTAGACACACTCGCTCACACACTCTCGCACGCAATATACAATTCAACTATACACGATCACACATAGACACACTAACACGTTCACGCACTCACAATCTTTCACACACACACACACACTCTCTCTCACTACACACGATTACACCACACCTCCACCTGTTTTTAAAGAAACAAATCAACAAAAAACCGCGAACCAAGCAAACCAGGAAAAATGAACCAATAACCAAAATCTAATTAGACGACGGCCTCCACCAGATGCACACACCTTGGCTGCGGCGAAACACAACACGTCAGGCCCCAGCGTCCACCACGCTCCAGCCTCCGCCCGTGCTCTTCAGTGCTCCGCCGCAGCCTGCCCTCCTCTTCATCACCGGCTGCCGCGACAGGGCACAACACTTCGACCCCAGCACCCACTATGCTCCCGTCGACTCCAATGCTCTTCAGCACCCTGCCGCAAACAGCCGGGACGTCGCCGTTCACACAGGCCACGCCGTCGACGTCGTTCGTCATGTTTTCCTCCGGCTTCAGCAGCCTCTCTCTGTCACCTGCCGTCCAGCACCAGCATCCTCCACGAGCGATCGTCGCCTCCACTGACAATCCTGTAGTTGCCCGGCGACGTGCCTTACAACAGTGCAGGCGAGACGACCAGCATCCCTCGGCCACAGCTCCTCAGCTGCCTCCCGCCGGCATCATGCTGCACTGCCGTCCCCCTGCACACCAGCCTGACACGCCATCGAGCACCTCCACCGCTGTTCTCCGCTGGTAGGCCGCTACTGATGCTGGAAGGCACCATCTCCGCTGCTGAAGCCGGGTCGCAGACAAAAATATTTCCAAAACAAAAAGGCCGAAATAGCTTGTAGCAAAAACAAAAATATATTACAGACAGGCGCGCGTGGGCATCACTGCCCCACGCGCGCCTACAAGACGTCACGCCACAACCGCAGCTCAAACAAGACTCTCCGCTCACACCGTGTCACACGGGAGCACACACGGACACACACACACACACACAGTCCTCACCCGCCGCAACAACCAATCAGCGGCGAGCCGGTCATTCACTCGCCGCTGCGGGGCATGGACAATTCACAAACGCATACACACACACACACCGAAACAACTGCACACACACACCGAAACAACTAGACACACTCGCTCACACACTCTCGCACGCAATATACAATTCAACTATACACGATCACACATAGACACACTAACACGTTCACGCACTCACAATCTTTCACACACACACACACACTCTCTCTCACTACACACGATTACACCACACAAACCCTATAACTTCAATAAATAACAATAGAAACTTGTCGATGTCCCCATTTTCACCAAGCAACTTGTTACTTTCCTGCCACCGCGCCATAGAGTACACATGCACCAGGTTGGGTGAAAAACCTTAAAATTCCTTCAAAATCCATACACAATACAGTGAGATTCCTTCAAATCCCTTCAAATGCGTCAGAGTTTGTAACAAATGCGTCGATGTCCCCGTTTTATCCATGTCCCCGTTTTTACCGTCACAGCGGATCAGATAACTGTAATTCATTCGTACACTTTGTCTACTCACAGTGTGGTGTTGTTGTTTCGTTGTGTTCTGGCGCGAATATTTTGTCATATTTATTGTTTTATGTTATATGTGATGTTTTATTGATTGTTTGATTGCATATGTGTATCATCAATAATTTAGAATGTGTTTAGTATATATTGAAAGTATATGTGTTTATAGTATAAACACATACTGGCTTAAACTGTATACCTAACTTATACTTTAACATAACTTTATACTTAACTTTATTGTATAAACGTTATACCATTGATGTTGGTCTTGGTATGGTTTGTGTTCTATGGTCTGGTTCATGTTTCAGTATTGTTCGTTCCTGGCCACGAAGATACTACACGAATATCATCTATTCTGCGTAAACATCAACTGTCAGTGGTGGTTGTGTAGAATTGTTTCTATTCTTGTGATCCGAGAAACGCCATGTCTGGAATCGCCACGTCGCGGCTATCTGAGGAGAGGAAAGGCTGGAGAAAGGACCATCCTTTTGTGAGTTGCCCATGCTGCAATATTGTTCTACGTAATAATTTCCGTTTGTTTTTGTGTCAGTTTCGCTCAATATATATGTCAATGTTTAATACTGTTTCGTTTCTCAGGGGTTCGTGGCTCGCCCGTCGAAAAACGCCGACTCGACGCTGAACTTGATGTATTGGGAGTGTGCTATTCCCGGCAAGAAGGGGGTGCGTTGTTTCCACCTTACATTCGTTTGAGTGCGTTTTTTAGTGCAGATTGCAGTGTGATGTTCCATCTCGTTCGTTATTTTCGCCCACATGTTTGCCAGTGTTCTCTGTATATGGAGAGTAACCGCACTGTACTGCTTTCGACATCAATAATTGAAAACTGGGTAATTGTTTCCTTGAATAAGAGTCGAATTGAGATGTGTTTGAATTTAATTTAACTTGAATTTAGTTTGTTTAATTCATATATGTATTATCAATTTATCACCGTTCATTTGCGTGATGTGAATTCACTACTTGAATACTTTGCTGGTTTTTTATGATTGTTTTGTTACTGAGACACTTGAATTTTGTGACGTGATTTTGACATGAATTTCAGACTCCATGGGAAGGAGGCTATTACAAACTGAAGATGATCTTCAAGGACGACTACCCTTCGTCACCGCCAAAGTGCAAATTTGACCCGCCTCTCTTCCATCCCAACGTTTATCCCTCAGGTGAACGTCTTCTTGATGCAAGCATTTCAGCGGCGCTGGTGCAAGCTGATCAGCTGTTCAGAGCTGTCAGCTTCCGTATGAACTCGTCTAGCGAATGTTTCTATAGGGTCGTGATCAGCGGTCTCAGTGTTGGTTTCTATGGTAGATTTCCTTGACGCTATATGTGACAATTAATCAAAGTGTGTCCCGGTGTTACTGTCTCTGCTTTTATCCAGATGAAGAGAGACGATGTTTTGAACCGCCGTGTTATCTCCCAGCCGCTTCTCCACATGAAATTGTTGTTTTTATTTTCCTCAAGTCGTGTTTCCTGGGTCCTGTTGTTTGTTTTTCATTGTTGTTTACGGTTGCTAGCGTCACTACGTCAGTGGTCGTGCCAACAACTGTGTGTGTGTGTGTGTGTGTGTGTGTGTGTGTGTGTGTGTGTGTGTGTGTGTGTGTGTGTGTGTGTGTGTGTGTGTGTGTGTGTGTGTGTGTGTGTGTGTGTGTGTGTGTGTGTGTGTGTGTGTGTGTGTGTGTGTGTGTGTGTGTGTGTGTGTGTGTGTGTGTGTGTGTGCACACGTGCAGGCACAGTGTGTCTGTCGTTGCTGGACGAGGAGAAGGACTGGCGGCCGGCGATCACAATCAAACAGATTCTGCTCGGCATCCAGGACCTGCTGAACGATCCGAACATCAAGGACCCGGCACAGGCCGAGGCCTACACCATCTACTGTCAGAATCGGCTCGAGTACGAGAAGCGAGTGCGCGCGCAGGCTCGCGCCATGGCAGCTCCTCTCGACTAGTGCCGCCATCTGCACGCCAGACGGCTGTGGTGCATTGTGCAGATACACACACACACACACACACACACACACACGCGCGCACACACAGTGTTTTAACAATGTATTGAGTTGATATGAGTGTATTGTGCACGCTTGTCAAGGTGTCTTTTGTTATGTTGTCAATAAACTCCATTTGTTATGTTGCCTTTCAAGCGGGGATACATGGAACCTGATAATTGGGATAATGGAATGCCACGCCCGAACCACACATACACACATACATATTGCACAAATGGTTTATTTCGTGTACAATTGCAGTCTCGAGTGGTCATAGGCAATACCAGCTGACGTTATACAAATCAACATGCACACATGCATACAAACACGCATACACATAGACACACACATGTCCTAGTAAAATACCACAACACAACAGATAACATCACACACACACACACACACACACACACACACACACACATACACATGTGAGGGCGCAGTTAACTGTTCTCCAATTGCCCTACGTTCCATCGCCGCACAACATATACACAACGGAAGAGTGGACGAATTGAGACGAACTGAGACAGAGTAGAGGAGGAGAACCACTAGAATACTGGTCTGGAAAGAGTACGGTAGTTATTTCCGGTAATTGGCCTACCGTATCGGAGAATAGTGACGAACAATAGCACGATTATCAACTATTTGCAATAAATTAATGTCGAGTATCTGACGGTTACCATGGCAACGTGTTGGCAGCAACCAAACACAAATGAGATGGATGATGAAACAGGGGAGATGTGAGCGCGTATACAAGATTCAACGCGTCAGGCTTGAATGTTGTACTCTATAGACTCTAATGTGCACGCACACGAGCAAAGCAACAACTCAAAATCACATGTCTATCCATATGCCGGTGCAGTAACAATATAACAGCAGTGTGTGTGTGTGTGTGCGCGCGTGTATGTGTGTGGGGGCTGTTTGTACGTGACGCACGCGTCCAGCTTAATCGGGTACCTCCACAAGTTCTCAGTGATTTATCGTCGGGACAACATAAAATATGCACGACGGCACGCCCGAGAAATTAGCGAGCACTGCGGCACAGCATCTCGGCAGTGGCCAAGGAGAACACGCACGTGCGGGTGTTCTGAACACTCGCACGTCGCAAACAACACAACAACTCAGTTCAAACAACGACTATCAAAAACAACAATTACGCTAAACACAAACACACACACACACACACACGTGCGCGCGGGTAGCATGATTGGAACATCGAGGTCGGACATTTTGACCGGCCTTCCTCAGCGTCCAGTTACGCCAACATGCACGACAACAAATAGTGAATATCACAGAAGAACAACTATCGGGTCGCAATCAGTGCAACACATCAACGAGCATGCAACAGCGAGAGAGAGAGAGAGAGAGAGAGAGAGAGAGAGAGAGAGACAGTGCGAACAGCACTGGCTGCATCCTGAATGCAACCACTGTCAAGTGCAGTCGACATTTCAAACAAGGAAAACGAAACAAATAATTTAGCGTCGATGTGACAACACTCGACCAATCATAACACGACGCGCAATTCGAACGCACCAATCACAACGTGCCACGTCAGCTGAGCCCGCCCAATCGGACTCAGCATCACAACTCAGCGTGTCTGTTGAACTCGATATCCTGTTCGGCGCAAAAGTCCCTGGTCAACGGCACACAGTTGAGATACTCGCACAGTCGACACTCGTAGAACGGCGTCACATAGAACAGCACGAGCAGAAACAGTAGCAGCAGCAGCACGGCCGTCACGCACACGCCGATCAGCAGTTTCTTGCGCGCGCCGTCGTACGGCCCGAACGTGACGTAGGGCAGCAGCGCGTACGACAACAGGAAGCCGACCAGAAAGCCGAACAAGTGTGCATAGTTGTCCACCTGCACACACACACACACACACACACACACACACATTCATACACACACACACACACACACATTCATACACACACACACACACACACATTCATACACACACACACACACATTCATACACACACACACACACACACACACACACACACACACATTCATACACGCTGGTTGTTGGCCACACCCGGTGTGTGTGTGTGTGTACTGTACTGTACTGTACTGATCTACAGTGAGGTTGGCATCAGTGCAGTTTAGCGCTCATTTGCTTGTATACTGAGTCAATTATTCATAGCACAAGCCGTGTGTATCCGCAGCTAGGTGTCCACGCGTGATATACTTTTGAATAGACTCGTGAGACAATGTGGTGGTGTTTGAAGATTAGAGAGAGATAGAGAGAGAGAGAGCGTGCACGGGGAGAGAGACGAGGAGAGAGGCGGCACTGACCCAGGGCAGCAGACCGACGACAAACAGTGCCAGTGTGAGACAACTGAGCCGAGCAAATGGCCGCCACGGCCGCCGCAACATCGGCCATGCGTTGATCAGCTCGACAAAATGACACGCCAACAAGCCAAACTGACAACCGGCCGGCCCGACCTGACACAAACCAGCCACTTACTCAACCATCAAGACATATAATCAACCAACACCCCACCACCCAAACATCCACTTCACCAGCCATACAATCATACGTTCAGCCAATCATACACTCAAATAATCATCCACTCATACGCTCAACTAATAATCCAATCATTCACTCAACTAAACACACAATCATTCACTCGAACAATCATCCAATCATACACTCAACCAATAATCCAATCATTCAATCAACCAAACATACAATCATTCACTCAACTAATCATCCAAGCATGCGCTCAACCAATGGTCCACTCAATCAATCATCCAATCATTCATTCAACCCATCATCCACTCATTCAATTATCCAATAATACCCTCGACCAATCATCCAATAATACCCTCGACCAATCATCCAATCATACACTCAACCAATCATCCAAGGCAGGTTGGAGAGCGGCGGCGTTACCTCGGCGCGATACGGCACAAATATGGCCGACGCCAGGTTGCCGCCCACGCCAGATACGATGTAGATGAGCGCCGTTCTCACAGGACCGGCCATTTTCTCGAGGTCGCGCAGGAAAAAGAATTGAATCATCACCGTGAAAAACAGGTGAATCAGCCTACCAACACACACACACACACACACACACATACACACACGTCACACATACACACACACACATCGACGCGAACCAACTGAATGACAAATATCTGGAGACAGGAATGGAAGTTGCCGCCAATATCCAAAGGCCAGCAGACCCAGTCACTAATCTGCTGACTGGCAGACTGGAGTTGAAGGCAGTCAGTATGGAGAAATTGTACACCCTAATCAAAATGATGAAGTCAACGACCATTGAAGATGCTGAAGGTATCAGCATGAAGATACTGCAGATGTTCTTAGACGGAATCAGTCATATATTGCTGGATATAGTGAACACCAGCATTACCAGTTGCCAAGTGCCAAAACGACTAAAGCACGCAGTTATTACACCGATTCCGAAGTCTACATATGGAGTGAATCGTGAAACGCGACCGATATCGATATTGCCACCGGTGATGAAAATAATTGAAAAGGCTGTACAACTACAATTAGTGGAATATCTGGAGAAAAACAA
>OU696584.1:4346848-4446848 GCA_916048095.2 Sacculina carcini
AATCACCATATATCAACACACAATATAATATTAACCCGCAACGCAAAAATGCCTGGGTAGCCGAGTGGTATGGACACTGGTACCGGAGGTCGACGGTTCGAGCCTAGCCGTCGGACTTGCACTTTACCGACTCAAATTATATATATCGTGAGTGATATGCACTGTAGAAGTAGCAGCAACGATTCTTACAAGCGTTAAAATGCCTCAGTTGGCATGATAGAAAAAAACGACTGCAATCGAAATCGCAATCGAAACTAGAAAATAGAATTCAGCTGTTGATAGACACTCAAACGAGCTTATACGCCTTATCTCACCAAAAAACGCATAAATGACTACATACAACAACGACATACTAATTTGAGCTGAGCCCAAACGAGCGTGTCTGTGATGTCACGGTGAAAGCTGATTAACACAAAACAAAAACGCTACCAAATCACATTCAAGCAGCCAGAACATTGTGTCATTGACTGAATAAAAAATAAAAACTCAGAAATAATATCATTTTTCTTTCTACTATACTTTTTCCATATATACTCTCAGTTATCAAAATATAAACATGCGGCAACTCTGAAACATCTCACTACAATCATTCAGCGTCTGCTGAAGCAAACCGAATCGAGCACGAACAGAGGAAACAACTAGAAGAAGCGGCATGCACAACACATTCGACAATGTGGCACAATGCCAACAAAAATAACGCACAACACTGGACCAATCAGAGCGCACGTAGCAAAACAAACAACCAATGACAAGACAGATAACATACCGGCTCACTGTATCCCGCCACTCGCTGCTAGTTGGCACAACACACACACAGACATACATACACATACAACTGGACACATGGGAGTACAGTTCGTGTGAAATGCGAGTGTCAATATACTCATATATAATGACAATCGGTACTGACTTTCATGGTGTCAAATATATCTTGATACATCCTATGGCGTGTGTGTGTATATGAATAAAAATGTGCTACAATGGAAGTACAGTGGAAGTACAATGGAAGTACAGTGGAAGTACAATGGAAGTACAGCCGAAGACCAAGTATTCTGCGTGTCCAACAACAAATATGTGTCCAGAATAATGTCAAAACACAGCCAAAAGTACAAACACACACACACACACACACACACACACAAATGTATATCCCTTGAGAAATAACATGAGCCACCACATGAGGCAGGCAGCACAAACACACTTGCAATGATACTGCACGCTGGTGCAAGTTGAGATGAACAGCACGAACCAAACCCAAGAGTAACGGGAGAGAGAAAGAACAGAACAAATTCAGACAACGAAACCAGAAGTGAAAAATAGCAAAGCACACAACAAAAAGGTGCGACAAACCGAAATAGAAAGAATATGATCAATAAAAAACGGACGCTAATTACAAAATGATATGAAAAACGAAAACATAAAAAGAGGACGAGATACATTGAAAAAAGACAAAATGTTGCAAACATAAAACGACGAGAATATATTAGAACGTCAGACAAAACAAGAGTAAAAGAAAAAGACGAAACACGGCAAATAAAAACATAAAAACAGATAAAAAAGAGCGAAAGAGAAAATCAGATACGAAAAAGCAAAAGGACAGCCAGGAGAGAGAGAGAGCGGGACATGGGCGAGAAGAGAAAGAGGGGTGAAGACAAGAGAGAAAGGAGAAAGAGGGAGAGAGCAGCCGTCACTGACACTGCACTCTGCACGCGCCGACTGCACACATCCGCTGTTGTCGTTGCGAATACAGCAGGCGGTGAAGCGCTCCTTGTTGCGCGCCGTGCGAATGTTGGCGTTGATCTTCTGATCACGACGCATGCACGGCGCAAACTTGGCGCCCAAATGAATCAGGTCGGCCTGCCAACACACAACACAGACATACATGCACACAGACATACATACGTGCAGTCACGGGCACATAGAATGTACACATACAGAGATACGATAAGACGCATACACATATTTGTGCATGTACACACATATAAACACACACAAAGGTATACTCACAAACACACCACAAAACACTGTGATGCCGTTCCATATTGGGCTTTTAAAAGACACCCAACTACACATAACTCTATGGTGACACCACAAAAAATATACAGCAGATTGGCCGTATATAAGCAGAATTCAACCACGCGTTATTATACGCCACATACCTACAAAATATGCACAATAACATGATAGCCAAGTGTGTGTGTGCGTGCGTGTGTGTGTGTGTGTGTGTGTGTGTGTGACGCACTGCTCGCGGGCCCAGCCAGATATTGGGCGGCTCCCAGTAGTCTACCTGCTGCAGTGATAAACTGGTGTCCAACACCTGCAACACACACACACACACACACACACACACACACACACATACACACACACACATACACACACACATAATGATTTCACGTGTACACACCAGTATGGACAGTGAGAACCAATCCTAATCTTGTTTAAATGCACAAAAACAAGCGCAATTTGGCTATATTAGATTTGCCGGATGTGATGAAAAATGACAGAAAAAACCAAAGGAAGACGATAAACGCGAAAAGAATAAGAACAACAGAGAAACACGGAAAGAGAGACAGGAGAGAGAGAGAGAGGGAGAGTATTGAGCACGCACGCGGCCGCTCTGTTGTTTCAGCTCGAAGCCGACCGGTCCGAAGCCGTAGCAGGCGAGTGACAGCAGCATGATGAGCACCTGCACGACGGTGACCCAGTAGGTGAAGTAGGGCCGGTGGTCGTCCATGTCGTCCACCTGCTGCTTGACATCGGCTCGTCGCGCCACCGAGCGTCGCAGCGTCCACCCTCTACCGGCCCGGCCACACACACACTGATTGTTGACCGACACGACAGATGGCGCTGCGTGTTGTGTGTATAGTTGCCAGCGTCATACAAGACTATTTGTGTATGTGTGTGTGTGTGTGTGTGTTTGTGTGTTTGTGTGTGTGTGTGTGTGTGTGTGTGTGTTTGTGTGTGTGTGTGTGTGTTTGTGTGTGTGTTTGTGTGTGTGTTTGTGTGTGTGTGTGTTTGTGTGTTTGTGTGTGTGTGTTTGTGTGTGTGTGTGTGTGTGGTTGATGTACAGTCAGAGACGTAGCAAGGTCTTAAGGGCTCCCCGAAGACAATAATTCGGGCCCCCATTATAAATAAAGCGCGTATTATAATAGAGGTACGACTTAGGGAAATGCAGTTACGAGCGGTTCCTTGGCCTCCTGGGGACTTACGGTACTTGTATGTGCTACTTTATAATAAATTTCTATATCATGGGTAAGGCAACGGGCCCCTCAACACTCGGGGTCCCTCCCACGGACAGGGGACACGGGAGGCGGTTGCTACGACTCTGTGTGTACAATTAGGAGATTATTTGTCACACAGTTACGTCACGAGAACAATTGCACAATACGCAAGCCAACGCTAACTGACATACACACACACACACACACACACACACACACACACACACACATACACCCTCACACACACACAAGCGGACATACACGGACAAACAGGCATACATACACAATGCCAGGACACAGTTAGCTGCATTTGCACTGTCTGGTGCACTCCGGTGATAATGTTCAGTGAATGATTGAATGGAGCATTATAGCTCGAGGCGGAGTGAACGACAGTCAAATAGACAGACACAGAGAGAGAGAGAAAGAGAAAGAGAGAGAGAGGAGAACAGGGAGAGAGCTGGAAGAGACTGCACGTGGCAACAAACCACCACGTAATGTATCGCCGCCAGCTCATATTGCCACCACACACACATTACATTACATTACATTAAGACATTTATATCGCGCTTTTCACCCGAGGGTCTCAAAAGCGCTCACACACACACACACACACACTCAAGCACAAGAGTCATACACATACACAATCACGAACATACACAATCACACATACACATACACAATCACCTACATACACACACACAAAACAAACAAGTACATATACGCACAAACACAAACATACACTCACGTTTACATACTCAGAAACACAAAAATACACACGCACACACACATACATATTGGATAAGATAGTACAGCAGACATAAAGCACATAAGACAACACAACATACAACACATTAAGACAACACAGCAAGCATACAACGACATACACTCAGATTGACAAATCACAACATAAATGAGACACAAATACAAACCAGAAAACACACCATAACAGACACAAAAAGACATACACTAAAACAAATAGACAGAGAACACAACACATCAGACACACAAACACAGATAACAGAGCTCAACACAACAACACACAGAGAGCATACAATAGAGAAACATACATACACAAGAACGGAAAACACACGCATGAAGCACATACACAAAGAAGACAGAATTAGGAAACAATCAGACCTTATATTCAGTACTAATATATACAATATTATTAAGACAGTAGTAAGACTTAGTGAGAAAGAAATTTTTAGTATGTTTTTTGAAAAGAGATAGAGATTTGATTGAGCGTATTGAGGGAGATAGCCTATTGTAGATACGAGGTCCTAAGATAGAGAAACAACGATTGTACTGAAAGATGCTACTGAAAGAGCGGAATTGACTGTTGAGTCTTATTAATTGTATATTGATTCATATTTATTGTTATTTATTCATGCTTATTGTTATTTATTTTCTATTTATTTATATTTATTCCTATTTTACTCTCTATTTATTACTATTTATCATTGGTTGTTGTTATTTATTAAATTATACTTTTACTCAGTGCTGGCTGTTGTTGTTTATTGAATCATATTTATTGTTGTTGCTGTTTATTGAGTCATATTTATTGTTGTTGTTGTTTATTGAATCATATTTATTGTTGTTGCTGTTTATTGAATCATATTTATTGTTGTTGTTGTTTATTGAATCATATTTATTGGTGTTATTGTTTATTGAATCATATTTATTTGTGTTGTTGTTACTTATTGAATCATATTTATATTTATTGTTGGATGTTTCTTTTTTGAATCATATGTATTGTTCTTGATTGTTATTTATTACTTATTTATTAATATTTATTCTTATTTATTGATGGCTGTTTTTTAATGAATCACATATTTATTGTTGATTGTTATTATTTATTGAGGAACGTGGGCGGAGTGACATTATGGATTGTTATCGGATGATGGTTTATTATTTATTGTTATTTATTTATTATTTTCTTTCCAACTCTCTTTCTAGACTTATTTCTCTTCGAACTCTCTTTCTCTCTTAATCTTTTGGGCGCTTCCGGTACATGGGGCCACCTTAGGGTGGTAATAGTGCTTGCACTCTTCCCATGCTACTGGATTTGCCTGTAATTAATAATAATAATAATGTAGTGAGAATGCCTAGAAGGAAAGGAAGGTTCAACTAGTAGAAAAGGATCGTTAGAAGACCTAAGAGAAAGAGATGAGGTTTTATAAGAGAGGAGGTCAAACAGATACGCAGGCTTACAAAGATGAAGAGCTGAATGAATAATTAAACAAATACGATACTCAACGAGAGCCTTAATGGGAAGTAACTTAAGTTTTTGTAGAGAAGAAGAGACATGAGAACCCGAAGGAAGATTAAATATCATACGACAGGCCTTATAAGCCAACAGGCCAACACACACACACACACACACACACACACACACATACACAAACACACACACACACACATACACTGACACACACACACAACCACAGTAGTCTGCTGAAAACCAATCACACAGAACAGTACAACACCCAAAAGAGCAATTGAAACTTGGGCACTGTGAGATGCAGGCAGAATCAGAGGCGGATCAATGAGGGGGCACCTATGACAGGGGGTGCAGAATGTAAATGAAAACAATTGTAGAAGTATGAGAGCATGCAATGATTCATCGTTGCAACGATGTTCTCAGTTGGTCATGGACATGTTCGCCGCTGAGCAACTGTGAAAGCACAAAATTGGAAGCACAGAACAAAACTGTGCACAGAACAACTGGAATTGGAGTTGGCGAGGGAGTGTTTCTCCCTTCATTGATTGTTCGACATATATTGTTGAAATGCTGACGTTTTCCTATTGAATTCGCCCCGAGCAGCGCAGCACTGGATTTCGCCGCAATTTTGACGTGAAGCCGGTAAAAAGTGCGTGATGAGTCCACCTCGCGACAACTTCGACACACTCATCCTATCTACAAAAACTTGTTTGAAAAACAAACCACTGAATGAGACACACAAAATCAATATGAAAAAGGCGTTGAAATACACAAAAAGACGAAATTTAGTGAAATTTCGCGCACGACGTTCTGGCAACTCTCACCCGAACAGTTTGCCGGCGAGTCCCTGGCCAAATTGTCGCCGATTGCTGTTGTCAAACACGCTGTCGAGCAGTCGCGACGAGATTCGCTTGTGACCGAGCAGGTCACGAGGTCGCGACAGGTCGTCGACCCCTCGGTCAGCGGTGACGTGTCGCTGCCACTGGGCACTGACACACACACACACAAACAACTTAGCAAACAAAAACCAATACAACTCTGGCTGGAAACACGCAAATATGCCGACTTTCCACTGGGCGTGAATACTCAACATTTTCTCAACTTGAACTTGTGAAAATTGTAGACTAACTGCATGTAAACAACTACTGTAAGCAAGTAATGTTCACACCATATGTCTGCCCATGTGATTGAATTCCATCCGCGATTCTTTGGTATGAGCGCAAACACACACACACACACACACACAAACACACACACAAACATGAGTGTATGTTGCACACACCTGTCACGCAAATGCTTGCGTCGCTCGGAAAAATCCACCGATGCTGCCTCAGGATGGCATGGCACACGATCGAAAAACACCTGCACACACACAAACACAGATATTAACATTTATGCATAGCAACTATAAGAGCTGAGATCGACAGACAGATAGATAGACAGATAGAGAGCAACCCTTATGGCTAAGAATAGATTGCAATAGAAAGGCCTGTTGAACACAGAAATACTATTTGCATAATGGCTTCCATAATAAATAATTTCTGTATTCCACTATATCCCAACACATTCTAGCACGCCTTTGATAGATCAAACAAACAGCTGTCTCATATAAAATGTAACGCGTGTCCATCACAATTTAACCGCTTCATTTTTATAGTATTAAATGTAATTTAATGTAATATATCTTCTTCCTACGCTTCATTCACCTCTTCCCTACGCAAATACCTATTCTCTTTATCATTTGAGCCTGTCACGCACTCTCTGACGCCTTATGCCAAACTATAATCCTCTATTGTCTCATCCCTTTTGTGTGAATATTTAACTATCTCTTCGGTTACATCGTTTACTTGTTTGCCTTGTGTTACTATACATGTCGCATATTTGTGTTGATGCTGCGACCACGCCTCCCATTATCGTCGTGTCTCATTTTTGTGCTTGGCTCGCGTGTGTGTTATTTATATGCGCTATAAATATACGTTGTTGTTGTTGTAATCCTGGTTTGATTTCGGCCTGGAATTGAAGATGTGATTTTGAGATTTGTCTGCTGGACTGTTTACTGTATGTAATCAGTAAGAGCCAGATTCCAATTCCCCGCTGATAACTGTAAAAACCCCCACCTCCCTCCGCCCGCTCCCCATACACACACACACACACATACATATCCGGACTAAACAAACGTGATTGGACAAAAGCCATTACACAACAACGGCCCCAACTGACCTAGTGAACAAATGTCCAACATGAGACACACGCACACAAAACATACGTACGTCCGCGGAAATTGGACGCCACACACATACACTGTGCTAACAATAGCCGGAAATGAGACCAGATTGGCACACACACAAACACACACACACATACACACACACACACACACACAAACAAGCACGAACGTACCTTTTGATGCTGAAAATTTTCCACATCAAAAACCGGACAAAAACAGAAAACTCGACGATACAAAGTGAAAACCAATGAGAAAATGTCAAGAACAGAAGGCACACAAAACAAGCCACAAGAATGTTCACAAACTGAATGACACACACACACACACACACACACACACACACACAAACACACACGCAGACACATGCACTGAAAACGTTGTGAAAAAAGGAATGACTGGAATGTGAATCAGAAAAGCTAAAATATTATACTCCTTTAGTTGTAATCAAGAAAAAAGTCATACTCGGTACAATTAGAGATGCGACCTAAAAAAAACCGACGTTTTTTTAATGAAAAAACATTTTTTGCCAAAAAAAACCTCGACCAAAAAAACACGTTTTTTGTTTTTTTGAAGAGTCATGCAAATAATTCAAATTATGGAAATGATATATTTGGGATGTTGAATGAATGAATTTTATCAACACATGAGTATTTATGCTATTAGTGACCCTATCAAATTGAATTATCATTAAATATGCACAATAAAAGTGTTCTATGTACAGTACAGTTTTGCATTCAATTATTGAGTTAATCATTGTGTACGAAAGCAGGAATTGAGAACCGTTTTCTATGCTAAAATCTGAAACTGTTTTAAAAATACAACAGATGGCATAATTTTGTATACTTTTTTTTTACATATTTCCGTTTTCCTACCAGAAAAGTTGATTATAAAAAATTCATTCAAAATCGATCAAAAAAACATTCATCATTTCATTCAGCAGATCAATTATTTGCAAATATAAAACTACAAACACTGCAAATATTTACACAAATACTACAAATATACACACAAACGTAGTGTCCCTAATGAGACTACGAATATAAGCAGGTCACATTAATCAGAGTGGCAATCCTGATCAGAAAAACGGGCAATATTTTCGTGTAGGAAAAAAACGACTGAGGAAATATATTCAATGTACAAAAAGGTATTTGAACACAAATAACTACATCAAAGAAACCATCATCCATAAAACCAGTTCTAAAACAGGTTACTAATGAAAACCAATTAATTTGGTTCAACTTTCCTTGATCTGCCGACAATTTTTTCTAAATCTCTACATCTACGAAAACTTTGCAAAAAAAATTATTTAAAAAAAACATGGTTAAAAAAACAGTTTAAATCAAGTGGTTTAACCAGCCGCTTATACCAGCAGGCTACTTGCTATACAAAAGGTATTTGAACGCACATCAATCAAATCTATCTTCCATAGAGACTGTTCTAGAAAGCCTTATATCATTAAAAAAGCGTTAGTTTTAATAAATGTTTGTCAAAAAAACACTTGACCAACCAATTAACTTGTCTTGTTCTGCTGTCAACATTTTCTGAATCTGTACATTAATAAAACGAATTTAAAACCGATTTGAAAAAAATCATTGTATTTTTTATATATAAAAAATATGATTTCTTTAAAAAAAACACATGATTACTCAATGAATTTGTTTTGTTCTGCTGACAAATTATTTCAAATATCCACATAATTAAAACCATCTTTAAAAACGTGGGTTTTCTCAATGAAAAAACCCAAACCACCGGATCCGGATGCACTTTCAAACAGTCTCCTGAGGTATTTATTGATAAATATTTTTGTTTTTTATACTATTATCAAATTATCTTTGAAATAAGACACGTAAAGATGTACAAAACGTCAATTAAACTCGATTATATGTACTAAAATCCAACATCCGATGACAATTGGGGCTAATTCTAAAAAAACAAAAAAACAAAAAACCCTAAAAACATTTTTTTGCAAAAAAACGCAACAAAAAAACAACGTTTTTTGCATCACTAGGTACAATAGAAGCATAATTCTTACAGACATGCAAATGAATGTCATGCGGCCCCGTGTGCCCAAGTATAAAGAGCGAAATGTGAAGAAAGCAATGAATATTATAGTGTTGAATCACGTTTGACTAGCGTCAGATGAAAATGTTAGCCTGCGTGCCAATACAAGAAACAAGATGTTCACCATCCACAAGTAATTAGCATATTGTCAAGTAATTACCATATTCAGCAAATTGTAATATTCTTGGCAAATTGGTCACTCTCAAACAATGCAACCTTTTTCAAGCAGCCCACACAATGTTCCTACCGGAAAAATGAACAAACTTCAGAGTAAACAACAAGACAACTATTGTGTAAAAGTGTATGAGCGGAGACACACACACACACACGCACACACGATAATCCATGTGTGTGTGTGTGTGTGCGTAAGACAAATATCGTAGGAAAGCCCCAACAAGCAACGAGAGGGACACGCACACGGGCAAAAGGTCGTTGAGTCCACTTGGTAGAAAATTGCAAACTGCAAAACTGCGACATACCGCCACCTCGTGTGACTGTATGCGGCCATACAATGTGTGTGTGTGTGTGTGTGTGTGAGCATATGCCAGCAGTGTTTGACGATGTGCCACACGCTGAATGACGAGCACTGGCAGAGCAGAGCGGCAGATGGTGCCAACACACACACACACACACACACACATACACACACACACATACACACACACACACGCACAGACGGCAAGCTGGCAGAGGTCTGGTAGCGATCAATACCTTGCGCTAGAAACATTCCAGTTCACTTCGAACAGCACACACACACACTCACTCATACACGGACACACACACAGTTTACATATGATTAGGTGAGCTTATTGCGGACAGCACAGTCCCACAGTAATGGTATTACTGTTATTATTACTCCACAACCATCGTTGCTAATGTAGTAGAAGAACACGCAGCATCGTCTTGATTGGCTGATGATTGCCGACCATTATTCGCCCAGATGATCGATGCCAGCAGCGAGTGTTTTAACTATAACAAAGCTATATTCAGGCCAGTTTTGTCGTTCTGTTTCTGCAGTGTATTTGTTGAGTTAGTACGTGAATCCGCGCGGTAGGGCCACATCTGTAATGTCCTCATTTGTCTATGTACAAGGCAGTCCGACAGTCAATTACTTATCTGCTTTGTGTGCGCGATGTGGTTTCAGCGGTTCGTTGTTGTACGTGACTGTACTCGCATCTGGCTTGCGTGGGCAAACCGTTTGTACAGTTGAAATTGATTGTGACACATGGAGCCTACCACCTGTGTTCGCGCATATACCTGTGTTGTAGTGCATGCGGGGTCGCTAGCAATGGGTCACTAGCAACTGAAGAGCAGTTAGGATGAAACCATAGGAGACTAACAATAAGGAGTCAGTAAATAATATAGATACTTGTTGGACAACTAGAATTGTTGACGAAATTACACATTGCTTCAACCTTAGATCGCCGACACAAGTATAAGAGGAGCCTGAAGACCATCACAGCCGAACGAAAGAAAACCGACATCTTTACAAGCTGGTACTTGATGCCAGTGAAAATCGGGCATAACTGCGGCTGCAGACTTGTTCACTAACATGATCCACCACCACTGTTGCAGTGAGATACGCAAGCATGGCAGTATACACACACGTCACAGCGCGGCGCGGTAACTTGGCAAAACATTGCGTCACCATATTCCGAAATTATTCATAAGTATTCATTCATACATATACAGTGCATACACGTACAAGTTCTTGTACTTGTAAAGTTCACGTACAGTGTTTTAATAAGTACAAGTTCTTTTTCTTCGCATCGATAAACATTTATTTCATGTGCTGTACGCAAGCGTCGCGTCACGAATGTGTCGAGACACCCTGGCCAGCTCTACATACAGTGTTCTCACAATACATCTGCCACTCAATCTCTTGAATACCGATGGTCAAAGCACATTTCCCACATGACCGGCTTTGTAGCGGACAATGTTTCTTCATTCATCTGCGGATGATATTTCATCTGGTCCGTGTTTATGACTATCCTTGTGCATTTTTGCATTGCTTTGCGCCGAAGAAGGAACTAAACTGTACGGCTAACATTAATTTGTAGTAGAGGGCAAAGGAGTGTGGTAGGTCGTTGTGCGGTTGCACGTTTACAAGACTTGGGATATTATATTTCAGATCTGCTCGTGCTAATTTTGACATCAAGTAATATACTAATACTAATATATTACGATCAAGATGTATGGCGAAGGCTATCATGAAATTCATAGCGTTGACGCTCTTCTCATTTTAACTTTCTAATTGGTCTTAATAGTACTGGAAACGGAGTGAATTGTAGTCAGAATTTGCATCTAGATTCAGTTCTACTACATCACTGGTCGTGACAGGTAGATTGTATGAGCTAATACTCAAAATATGAATATTTAAGCAAGCCAACTGCTTCAATCGAAGCAAAAAGGTAATAATGTACCGCAACGACAAAGAAGCAATGCGTGTTCGTAATAGAAACTCGGCCGAGAAGCGCAACACTTCAGGCGACGGAGTGGTCATTGCAGACCAAAAGCGCAACATCGTGCAACTGATACATCCATCAAGAAGTCTCAGTGGACACAGCGACAACGTGGCGAGAAAACTCCGCTTGTACGCCGTGTTCCCGCCACAGACGGGCCGACAAGAGGTCTACTCTCAAGTGGCCAATCCGATCGCGCACTGTCATGTAGGGTTTCAATGGTACAGTGTTCACATACGATCAGACCGGGTCAGAAAGACGTACACCATGACCGACAATTGAAGACGAAGATCCGGCAAAAGATTGTCAACTATTCTCCAGCTGGCATTTTCGATCAGGTGGCGAGTGCGCCATCGAACGACCAGTCTCGAACTTGGAAATATACAAACAAATACAGGTCGATCTGCTAAACTCTGCTAAAGAGGATTGCGCTGGACATTTTCAGTGACAAGAACAACGTCGTCCAGGTGCGCAATTTATCAACCCATGATGTAACCAGCCTACACAATATTTAGAACAAGCTGATATGCCTTCTTGAAACAATGTGGTAAACAACGAACCATACGTGCAAGGTCACGATCAAGCAAGTTGTCGATCATTCAACTGCAACTTCTCTAAGAAAACTACTGGCCGCGTTGTCGGTGGAAAAACAACAATATAAAGCCAATTCGTGATGAATCGGTGTTAAATTCGCTGCATTTCGTTATTTGGCTCTTTCGAGCCGTTGGTATTTGTGTTTGTCAACCGCAAACAATATATCTCAACATTTACCACTGGCGGTTTCATTGTATGTGAAGTACAAACACAAATGTAATCAAATACTGGCCAACTTTGACGCGGTCTATCACAAAAAGAACCATGTTTTATTAAACATTATCATATATTTTCGGAAATTACCTGTGGCGATCTTCATACCTGAGTCGCAGATACAAAATAAATTAAAAAATAAATTATAATTTGGGGGCTTCAGTCTATCCAAGCCCCCCTCACTTGACACCAGGGCTGTTCCGGACAAACCATAAACTCACTCATGATGTACACACACACGCACACGCACGACATATATAGACACTCATTACAGTAAGTCGTAAAGACAAACCGTCAAAAACAGTATTGGCCTCGCGTCTTTGAATTTACAAGCCGAGCGGTAATGCACCGCGTCCACCAACACACACACACACACACACACACACACACACACACACACTGGCACACACACACACACTGGCACACACACACACACTGGCACACACACACACACTGGCACACACACACACACTGGCACACACACACACACACACACTGACACACACAGTTAGTTAGTTATTGTTGTATTATATATTAGTTAGTTATATATTGTACTGATTGTTGTGTATCATGTATATCACTGTTGTGTATCATGCTGTATATCATTATTGTGTCATGTTGTGACGAATCAGTCATCTCTTTCACATCGTCTTGTGAAATCATGGTTCATTTTTTCTCGTGAAGTGCTGTTGCAGTTTTTCAAATCGTATTGTGCGGTAGCTTGTGCTCGTGAAGGGAAATTGTGGAGCGCATTGCTGTATTATGTTGTATTTATCACATCTATCAGTTTTTATCATGTTTTTGTTTGTGTATCGTGTTCTTTTTTTACTTTTTGTGCTGAGCATACGACCCTAGTGTTGTGATCCGTGTAATCGGAACAAGTCCCACCAAGTCCAATACGAGTCAAAGGGCGTGTTTCATTATCAATGCTGAAGCGCTAGGAAGCGCTTCACAGTGTTACATTATCAATGCTGAAGGTGGAGTGAAGTACTTCACTGCGCTTCACTCGGAAGGCTTGAAACAGAAGGCATTAGGCAATCATTGCGCTTTAGCGACATTCCCTTTCCCGTGTGCTGTTTCTTTTGGAATTGAATAGAGGAATAGAATATATTTGTTGGGGACTATATAATATAGAATATATTTTCCGGGAGCAGTTTGTTCACCATAGCGGACGGCTTAAAGTATTTGTGTGGTATTTGTGTAAATCCGACAATGCTGAGATTAGCGCAGCTCCATATGGATCCATGAACTAAAATGAATTAATGATGTTTAATTGATGAATTAATTAATGATTAATGAATTATTAATGAATCCATGAACTAAAATTCAGCAAATCAACAGAAAGCAAATGCAAATGATGAAAATGAAGCAAAACAAATTATTTGGACAAGAAAGTTTGTGGGTTTATTCGCACTCAGCTGTTCAAAATAGTCAAACAAGCGTCATTGATGTATCACTTCACAAAGTGTTTCATTATCCGTTCACTTCCATCAACTTCCTTCAGCACTTACGTTAGTGATAATGAAACACGCCCAAAGACTCAATGGACTTTTTTGTCATTATTGCATTTTATTGCTGCTTTTTTGTCATGTAAAAAATTATATAAAAAACAAAAAAACAAACTGACAAACACACACACTGGCACACACAGGCACTACCCTATTTGCGCATCGCTCCAAAGTGCGCTAAGCAAAATGGAGGCGGAGCTAACAGGCGCGCTACGTCCACTGCGATACTAGCGCTCTCTAACGGCGGAAAGTGTAACTAACCCAACCTAACCTAACCAACCCAACCTAAACTAACCAGCCTAACCTAACCTAACCAACCCAGCCTAACCTAACCTAACCTAACCAACCTAACCTAACAAAGAAAAGGCATTTGTCAAAAATATCACTAGAACAGTGCGTTGATTAGCTTTGATGAATATAACTTTCAAAAAGCAATATTGCAATAAATGTTACTTAGGTATATTTCTTATTGTTTTGTCGGCGGGAAAAAATCGAAATAGAAATAATTCAAAAATATTAAAAATTGCACACTAGAAGAGCCTCAATCATCTTTGAAAAGTTGATCTTTCTCGGAACGTAATTTTTGAATTAGTTCACTGGAAAACATCGGAATTCCAGTACAGAAAATCGAGCTAAACCAGCATATTTATAATTCGAAGTGAAGCAATGAATGTTTAACGTTTTATTAACACTCCGATTAGATCAATAAACATATATTTCTATTTTCCAGACTGTCTAAATACGTCAGAGCCTTAAAAATCATGTTTAGAAAAAAAGCCTAAACGATCATATCAAAACAAGAACAATCTAGGCTACTTTGCGCCTTGAAATTCACTAAATTCTAAGCAACGCACAGAGAAATTGAAGCGTTGCACACATTCTCTGCAATGACGGCCCCCAAGCCCTTTCTTGCCACACTGAGCGGAGCCCCATCCCTCTCGGCGCGTCTGGGCTAATCCGGTGGGCGGAGCCTATTTAGCTTAATTTGACTGTGGAGTGATTCGCAAAACGGTGGGTCCCCACACTGACACACACACACACACACACACACACGCACACACACACACATAAACAAATCGGTGAACAGCCATAATGAGAACAGCAAGTGAGAAATCCTATCACACAAATACAATGACACACTACGGACACAACAATCATAATGACACCCGTGCATTTGTCATTTGAATGAGGAGTTCTAAGCGGTGATAAAATATATCCAGTAGACATTTCCATAGGTTGACTTTGAAAGTCGTGAGAAAGTGCGATCCTCTTGTGTACTGCGGCAACTTATTGCACCACCTGGGCGCCATGTACAGCGGAAACAGCGGTTGAAATGCGTGTATCCAGAAGGGAACGCTGGTTCATGGGGAAAACATTTGTTCATTATGACAAATATCATATTTGATTGTGAGGTGAAATTTGCTATACACACACACACACACACACACATGTGACACGAGTGTGACCCAGACGAACTGACCTCGTCGGTGACGCGTGGGTCAGGTCGTGACATGACCGGCGCCGCCAGCAGCCGGCCGCGGTCCAGTTCATCGTAGGACGAGGCTGCAGCCGTTGTGGCGCCACCAGACACGCCAGCACGCGCCGCCACCAGGGAGGCGGGCGCCGTGGCGATACTGCGCGACAGTGTGCGCTCACAACGTCGCTGCTCCTGCGGCAACGACGGCTGCAGGTTTGCACACACACATACACACACGCATACATAAATACATATACACACACACGCATACATAAATACATACACACATATATGCATAAACTCATACATACACCAGCACGCATACATAAATACATATATACACACACACGCATACATAAATACATACACACACATATACATACACATACATATGTATGCGTGTAAAAAATAAATACACATATACACATACGCACACATATACATACCACAAATACAGACACATCCACACATACGCACACACACAAACACACACACACACACACACACACACACACACACACACACACACACACACACACACACACACACATACACACATAAACACACACGCCCGATGAAAGCAGGGCTTTGCAAATCACCAATGCGGTTTACAAGACACAGTTATCATATGACATAGAGCTATACCTTTACAGTGCATGTTCATCACAACTATATTGGTGAATTCTAATAATAAAACAGCATACATTCACAAGTAGTGTAGACTGCGTTGAGCTAGTCTATTTGTGTGTGTGTGTGTGTGTGTGTGTGCGTGTGGATGAAAAGGGCTACATTCGGTTCTATATCTGAAATGAATGTCGAGGTTAATTAGCGTTCAATTAATGTTTGTCATTATTGCAGCAGAGTGGAAATAGCATGAACAAGTTTCCATCAGCACTACAACATTGGCTATCGAGCTAAGACTGGCTCGATTAATCGATAGCCCAGGCACAAATGCAGCTCCGATAATGTGTGATGCAGTATCAAGCTCCGGTGCGATGTCCTACTGAAAAACATTGAAATTGTTATCCACATATGTAGATCATTTGCTGGACTCGGTGGTGTAGTGGTAGCACATCCGCCTCACAAGCGGGAGGTCCGTGGTTCGAAACCTGGAGGAGATAATTTCTTTGGGCGAATTATATAATCCAACAGCCCCTGTCCACCCAGCAGTAAATGGTACCAGATATCAGTCATGAGTTGTGCCATGCATTCTGGGGAGGTGGCCCTCTCTAATACGCCTTACGTCCTTGTGGCGCCATAGCGTGGATAGGGTCGTTTCTGCGGTGGCAGCGAGCTGCACGGGGCACCTCCGTGTGTTCATAAGCTTCGGCTTCTTCCCGTATAGCAGCTGTCACTTGAGGCCTTTGGGACTATATTTGAGATAACGGTAAACTACACTGACACAAACAAAGAGATGAGGAAGAGATACAGAGGAAGAGGGAGAGAGAGACAATGATGAGCGTAATGAGACGAAAACTGACATGTTGCTCACGTGAGGGTTCGGCTATCTCTGCTGCGTCATCGGCAACAATACCGCATCTCACCGCCAAATACTGCCACACACA
The DNA here is from genome assembly GCA_916048095.2 of Sacculina carcini. Lineage (NCBI taxonomy): Eukaryota > Metazoa > Arthropoda > Thecostraca > Sacculinidae > Sacculina > Sacculina carcini. The sequence goes on from OU696584.1 coordinate 4,364,401, forward strand.
CACACATGCACACACATGCACAAGGCAAACAAAACGTTGACATGCTGATAGCGCGTTGCCATACACAAATACAGTGCTTGAAACGACAAACTAAAGAAAACACTGGCAAACAAGCGAACAAATACAAGCACAAACATGTAAAAAGCCGACGTGGCAGGCAAAATCAGACAAGTAGACAACACAAATCAGACAAAATAGGACGAACGAAAAACGGTGAACGAAATACAAAAACACTACGGAATGCACGACACATACAAATTGAAATTCAGACAATGCTTTGTGAATGGTGAACGGCAGAAAAGCTGGCAAAAAACAGACTGATAAATCAAATTGGCCACAAACAATGACAAGAAATCGAGAATGATCGCTTTGTGACATGGCTGACTGCAGTTAATATACGTAATCACTGGCAATCCTGCTCGCTTCGGAAAAATGGTTTTCGTCCCTAAACAAAAAAGAGTTCATATGGACTTTTTTCAACAATGAAAAACGTTAGGAAATCGTTCACTTGTTGAAAATACACTGTCTTTTTTCGGCTGAAAAAGCGGTCATATTCGCCGGCATAGATTTCTCACCTTGCATTAAGATAAACAGAAACTCCCAGTTGAGATAACTATGAGAGAGACACACCAAAAGTTTGCCAGCGTTTGCCAAGTGAAAGCAATTACATGTAGCGCATCTGTTGCCACTGACTTCTACTGCGAGACAACGCGGTGTCAAATATACCAGTGTGATATGCATTGCAGGTGATATAGAAACCAGCCTGCACCAGCTTGCAATTTTGAACGAAGCTCTTTTGAACAGATTAGAGAGAATTCTACCGACTTTTCAATTTCTATGCCCAGGAGTTTTTTAATTGTATATTATTATATTAAATCTACTCTAAATAGTAATTTATACATATATCACTATATAATACACTAGCGACAAGTTCCGCACTTCGTGCGGTTATGGTCGCTAGTAGATCCGCACTACGTGCGTCTCGTAGCTTCGTTTGTAGTATTGTAAGTGATGCGGTCGCCTTGAGTTTTGTCTGGGATAGCAATGCAAATATGATGATAATGCACTTGAAGCAAACGTCAAGGCCAATGCAAACAAATGGTGTCGCAAGGATGTTGCAACACCACAGCAAATATTATATTATTTTGAGGTATTATAGATTTTTCCCGGATGCATATTATATCTGAAAATATAACATATATGTAGATATAAAATTAGAAAATAACAAGTGTAACCACATATAATTCAATAAGTAGTGTTGGCATATAAAATTCAAGTGTTCATACTCACATTGAGTCGGATACGCGCTTCAACTATTAGTGCCAAAGGCACGCGAATATTGGTATTATGGTTCTGGTATGTTTAACCAGCCTGCGACAGAATCGCCGTCTGATCATCAAAATGTTGTACAATCCGTGTGCACGACATTATATAAGTTCGCATCGCACATACAGACGCACACGCATACAAACACTGGCTGCACACGTGTTCGTTCATAGAATTTCGGCACACGGACACACATACCAATACAAAATGCAAAACGGTATCGTGTGTGCAATTCCTGGGAAGAATTGCAAAATTATGCAAGAACAGTTCGCAGAAAAGATGTGGTGGCAATCTGGCAGGGAAGTTTCTAGCAATCGCTCAACTGAATGACAAAAGTGTGTAGAATAAAGGTGAAAAACAAACACCAATAGAAAAATATATGATAATTACAATTACAATATTGGTAAGCTACACATATACACTTGAAAAACGCTTCTGGAACACGCACATGCACGACGATGTACTTAATTAAACACTCCGTTTTACTACGCACTCTGCACGCCACTGTGCATTTGGAAACGCTCGCTGCAATGCACGTGAGTCATGGTATATCGACACACAGACACACACACCAATATGTACATCAGTGTGCCGTTCTGTACACTGTGTATGTATGTGTGTGTGTGTACGTGTACCTGTATGTGTATGTGTGTGTGTGTGCATCTATGTCAGTGTGTATGTGTGTGTGTGTGCATGTATGTCAGTGTGTATGTGAGTGTGTGTGTGCCTGAGGTGGCAATCTCGCATGGGCGTTTCTAGCAATCGCTCAACTCAATGGCGCAGTGTGTAGAATAATGGTGAAAAACAAACACCAGTAGAAAAATAAATGTTAATTACAATTACAATATTGGTAAGCTACACATATCCACTCGAAAAACGCCTGTGGAACACGCACATGCACGACAATGTACTTATTTAAACACTCTGTTTTACTACGCACTCTGCACGCCACTGGGCATTTGCAAACGGTCGCTGCAAACGCTCGCTGCAATGCACGTGAGTCATGGCATATCGACACACAGACACACACACCAATATATATACACCAATGTGCCGTTCTGCACACACACTCACACACGTACGTTGAGCTTTATTATTATAGATATTTATATACATACACACATTTTACTACTGAACGCTACTTGACTGTACAGTGCGACGACTCACTGTCAATTCACACGCATACACAAACAGATACATTTGCGCGTGCTTCCAACACCTTCAAGAATCATTGTCGTTCACTAATGCATGTACCAATGTCAGAGACGGTACGCAGTGCGCGTAACTGTGGTGCTACAATGTCAGAGACGGTACATAGTGTGCGCAATTGTAGTGCTACCATGTCAGATACGGTAGATACAGATATTGTAGAGCTACAATGTCAGAACACGTACATAGTGCGCGTAACTGTGGTACTACAATGTCAGAGACGGTACATAGTGTGCGCAATTGTAGTGGTGCAATGTCAGATACGGTACACGGTGTGCACAATTGTAGTGGTGCAATGTCAGATACGGTACAAGGTGTGCACAATTGTAGTGATGCAATGTCAGATACGGTACCCGAGCGAGACAGGCCAGTCCGCGCCATGTGATCACGGCCACGTGCAGTTTCCTGCACGGAGGTCGCGCGCCGACAAAGTCCACATCGTCGGCAGGTAGCGCCATCTAGCGGAACCAAGCGACACACAAAATAACAACCGTGTCCGGTGAACAACACGCAGAACAGACAATAGATGAACAATAAATAATAACTGAAAACGATTATAATATTATTAGCATGTCCCACTTCAGCTATTTTACGATAAAATGTAACAAACATTGGACAGTTGGTTGAGAAACACTGACATGAGATGTCTGACCAATGACAAAACAAGTGCCACAAGCAGAATGAGAGGAAAATAACATTAAACACAATAGCTGTTTCAATACAGTTTGACACCACTGGAAAACCGGCGAGAGGAGCTGGTGAAAACACAGCGAAAACATGCGTCGCAAACAACATCATAAACACCATCATCGTTGAAACATACACAAGCGGGAAAGAAATAGGCGGCAATAGACCAGATTGGAGAATAAAATGGAAAACAGTAGAAACAGAGAAACAAAACAGATAGACGAATGGAGGCAGAGATCAAACGGATAACTGGTGTAGGCAGAGAAAAGCTAGATAAATAAGGAAAGGGACATGACGACTTAGAAAGAGAGCTGAGAAAGATAGACGGCATGATGGACACGGCACACACGGACGCTGCACCTGTGGCATTCCCGACGCGGCGTCGTCATCCTTGAGTCGGCCGTACACCCTGGCGGCCATGCGCCGTCGCCGCTCGAGCCAGCGAGTCTGCAGCACCGCCGTGTCAGCCTCGTCCACGCCGAAAAACTGGCAAGTGCCGTCGCGCACATAACTGCACCACACACGCAATCACATATTAGTAGTGTATGCGCTAGCGTACAGGCCACAACTCACATTAGAGCAGCGCCTCTTAACCGGGGTGCGAGCATTCCTGTGAGAAAGAATTATATTTATCAGAAAGTATCTATCTTTAATGAAGGTATGACTTTGCTAAACAAAAATCTCGAGAATGCAGGGGTTAAAAGTGACAGCTGCTACACGGGAAGAAGCCGAAGCTTATGAACACACAGGTGTGCCCCGTGCAGCTCGCTGCCACCGCAGAACCGACGCTCTCCACGCTATGGCGCCACAAGGACGTAAGACGTATTAGAGAGAGCCACCTCCCCAGAATGCATGACACAACACATCACTGATATCTGGTACCACCATTTACTGCTGGGTGGACAGGGGCTGTGGGATTATAGGATTCGCCCAATGAAATTTTGCTCCGCCGGGATTCGAACCACGGTCCTGCCGCTTGTGAGGCGGATGTGCTAACCACTACACCACGGAGTCTACAAACGGGGTGCGAGAGCTGACTGCTGATTTGAAAAGGGTGCGAATACTGAAAAAGGTTAAGAACCATTTAATTAGAGGATAAATTCGTTGGCGCCGGTCAAAAGGCACCCCTGCTAAACGGACCGCACTTGCAACCAATTTGACACAGTAATAAACCGTTAGCAAGTCAATTAGGCAAAAGTAGCAATCCATTTGGTAAAGATGAAAATAAATGTGACAAATGTTATAGTCAAGCTAGTAGATGCATAGTTAATTATAGCATGTGGTATGTGCATATGTTTTAGTGAGAATGTTATCTTTAATGCAAAATTACACCGTTAACCAAGAATTACTGAGCTTCTTGAGTACTTCTCATGATTTGAGACATCCAATTGCTTTTTGTTCACAACGAAAGTAATCGTTTGAGAGGTTGTATTTAGCGAAAAAATCATAATTAAGGTGAATTATGGATGAAAGCAAGAATATCAAAGCAGGCCAAACATCTTGTAGACGAAACGGCACTACTTTCCAGCCATCGGCAAGAAAGTGACCGCTTTTGACGTGCAAACTTGCTGTACAAATGATAGCATTTCTCTCTTGTCTGTCTTGCCTCATTTTCTAACAAACCTGTTTGTTTATAGTATTGATGTCCACATGTAGACGAAACTATGTTTGAATGAGGCCCTACTGCTTTCAGTATACGATTGACAGATAAAAAAACATGATTAATAGAAGGCTGGACACAGGAATATGTCACCCATTTCTCGTCACAACTCCATGAACACAAACACACATTAACACACACATACAAACACACACACACACACACACACACACAAGACGGTGACCCGCGCTGACCTTTTCAGCCGATCAGTCCGGTTTGCGGCCGGCGGCGGCTGCTGAGATGACCTGGTGGGGTCAGGTCGAGCCGACGACCCGGTCGCTGACCAGCGGCGCGAACCACACCGCTCCGACACGCACGGATGCAGCCTGCATACACACACACACACACACACACAATGTGTATGCGTGCTGGATAGACTCGATGTGTTTTATACATCAAATCAGTCGAATTTCCTCACTTCCGTACAAGTTTTATTAAAATACTCTGTATTATAATGGTCCCTGATGTGGAATGTTTTGCGTCGGGATCTCAAGCAGGCGGATGAGCATCTCAAGGATCGGCATTCGTTAATTAATCTTTATCATCCCAGATATAGAAAATATTGATGGATTTCAGCCAAAATTTACAGATCGTCTCAAACACCCAACGTGTATATTCAGTGAAAATATTTAAGCATTCGAACAATTGGTTATTGAGTTACAGTTATGTTGTAGTTACAGTTATCTTACAGTTATGTGCGTGCAGTTGATGGATGGAGGTCAGGACACAACGCAAGATGCCCATTAGCCTGGGACTTGTGCGAGAACGTGCCATGTCACTGTGGGAACACTTACAGGCATTACTGATTTAGTCTCAGTTTCAGTGATATTTTGGGGGTCTGAGCTGGAGGTCGGTCCCTATCCCCCCTAATTATAATGTATTCCTATGGGAAAGCCAGTTTCACGATTCGACCAATGATAGACCGCCGCATCTCCGTCGAATTGCGTGGGCCCTCTGTATGTACTTGCTCATCACAGCCAATATCCAAGTGCTACCTTCCTTTCTCATATACTCAAAACTGAATTTGATTTCATCGGCCTGGCTTCAGTTCTGTGTTCTTGAATTGTTCTAGTTGGCATGGTGTTTTGTTCGGCAAGTGACTTCAACAGAGCATACGATAACTGACGTTTTCAAAACACACTTCATACCTAGCGACTCCAGAACGAGAAGGCATACAATACATCATGACCTTACACTCTTGTGTACAGTGGAAACTAGGCATGATATACAAATATTGGTTTGTCACGAATCAACATCTTTGTTGAATACCACACATAGAATGTCAACATTGATTCATCAATACGATGTCACTTATGAGAAATGGCATGCAACATCAGACTTGCATTCAATATAATATTGACATGTTTTAATTTAGCCATTTATTTCCTTTTCTTACGCATAATCTTTGTTTTCCATCACATTCTGTTGGAATGAACATGTTGACCTGAAATCAGTGGTGGCGCCCAGGGGAAGGGAAGCTTGGAGGTACTGAAGCCCTCCAAAAATGTTCACAGTCCCCTGAACCTCCAAAAATCTTGACGATGAACATTTAGAGTGTAGTTTCTTATGCTTCGCCAAGCCCTCGCATATTTTTCTTTAGCCCCCCTCCTCCCCAGCCCCCCACCGGAAAAATCCTGGCGCCGCCACTGCCTCAAATATAAAATGTGTTCATCTATGGAGATGGTGCACTGTGCGTGATATGTGCGAGTGAGTGTAAACACGTTTGTGTGTTTATGTGTGTTAGTTTGCGTGGAAGAAATGTATTTTGGGTAAATATCAGCACCCAAGTTCATAGTGTTCCTATGCGGGAACAATTTTACTTTGCGCCCTCTAACTGCCAAATTTTTATTTGAATTTCATTGATATTTGTATATTTCTTCCTTAGTACGTAACTACAGCTCCTAATTAAAAAAGTTAAATTAATCAATTTTATACACAATTTTTGTAGCCACTAAACGACACACTACACTTTGTGAAAAATAGGTCAAGTTTGGATAAGTGCTGTGCGGTGTATAATAAAACAAAATTAATCTAACTATATGTCTTTAGAGCTTATTGCGTCCTTAGAGTCCTTAGAGCCTCATGCTCTATTCGAGGGTGACCTTACTTTTGCAATTGGTTAAACATGACGGGGGGGAATCTCCCACAAATTGCTTGTTCCCATATTGGAACACTGGGAGTATAGAGGTTAAACTTACACACACACACACACACACACACCTGTCGTCCTTGGAGGCTGGCAGTCTTGTCGCAGCACCGGTCGAGCACGTCGGCAGCATCTTGACGGACGGCGGCGGCGGCTCGTGCGATAGCTTGCGGTCCCCGGCGACCGCCGCTCCGCTGGTCACGCCGGCGGCCGCAGAGGCGGCGACAGGAGGGGTGCATGTCGCACCCACTCCGTACATGGGGTTCTCTATCAGCTCGGGATCATCCAGTCGAGCCTGACATCGCACACACACACACACACACACACACACACACACACATATATATATATGTACACATATACATGCATACATTTACACAGGAAGGCACACACACACACACACGCACCCCACGTACACACGCATATTGTGCTCTGAATTGGACAATCGGATGCCATCTGCATTACATTTGTCTAAATGTTGCACAAAAGAGTTATTTTGAATTAAGTGTTGCGGAATTATTGTAATGACTATTGGCACGGCCCATTTGGTGACGCAGTCAACGCCAACTTGTCATAAATACAAGGTAAAAAAGATATCAAACTGGTTAGTTTTTTCCACCCAATCTAACTGCTGCAATTTCCCACTGCTACATAGCACCTAGGAAACCTAGGAAACAACTACATTTCGAAGTGATAAAGGTGAAACACAATTACGAAGCACAATGCATGTTTGTCAAGGCACTCAAGTGTTGCAACTGTGTGCATGTAAGCAAATGATAAAACTCTCCACTCGACCCGTTTCGAACCTGGCACCTACCCACGCACCCACGTATACCGTGTGTAGTGATGCAAAAAACGTATACCGTGTGTATACCACGTATACCACGTATACCACGTATACCGTGTGTAGTGTTTTTTTGGTTGCGGTTTTTTGCAAAAAAACATGTTTTTTTGTTCTTTTTTGTTTTTTAGAATTAGCCCCAATTGTCATGGGATGTTGGATTTTAGTACATAGAAACGAGTTTAATTGACGTTTTGTACATCTTTACGTGTCTTATTTCAAAGATAATTTGATAATAGTATGAAAAACAAATATATTTATCAATAAATACCTCAGGAGACTGTTTGAAAGTGCATCCGGATCCGGTGGTTTGGGTTTTTTCATTGAGAGAACCCATGTTTTTAAAGATGGTTATAATTATGTGCATATTTGAAATAATTTGTCAGCAGAACAAAACAAATTCATTTAGTAATCATGTGTTTTTTTTTAAAGAAACCATGTTTTGTATTAAAAAATGCAATGATGTTTTTCAAATTGGTTTTAAATTCGTTTTATTAATGTACAGATTCAGAAAATGTTGACAGCAGAACAAGACAAGTTAATTGGTTGGTCAAGTGTTTTTTGACAAACGTATATTTAACGTTTTTTTTAATGAAACAATATTTTCTAAAACAGTATCCATGTAAGATAGATTTGATTGATGTACGTTCAAATACCTTTTGTATAGCAAGTAGCCTGCTGGTACATATAAGCGGCTGGTTAAACCACTTGATTTAAACTGTATTTTTATACCATGATTTTTTTTCAAAATATTTTTTGGAAAAACGATTTTCGTAGATATAGAGATTTAGAAAAAAATTGGCGGCATATCAAGGAAAGTTGAACCAGATTATTTGTTTTTTTATTGGTAACCTGTTTTTAGAGCTGGTTTTATGGATGATGGTTTCTTTTGATGTAGTAATTTGTGTTCAAATACCTTTTTGTACATTAAATATATTTCCTCAGTTGTTTTTTTCCTACACGAAAATATTGTCCGTTTTTCTGGTCAGGATTGCCACTCTGATTAATGCGACCCGCTTTTATTCGTAGTCTCATTAGGGACAATCAGTATATTATATTTGTATGTATTGAGTATGTGTATATTTGTAGTATTTGTGTCAATATTTGCAGTGTTTGTACTTATAATTTTGCAAATAATTGATCTGCTGAATGAAATGATGAAAATTATTATAATCAACGTATGACTCTTAAAAAAACCCAAAAAGAACGGTTTTTTTGGTCGCGTTTTTTTTGGCAAAAAAAACGTTTTTTTAAAAAAACCGTCGGTTTTTTTAGGTCGCATCTCTAACCGTGTGCGTACTCACCTATTTGTTTACCACACGAGATGAGCTGCGCTCGTGCTGTCCTGTCTCCAACCCACCCTCTAACCTATCTTCCTTGAAATTCCCAGTATTTCACACTATCCAGTCTTTCTTTAAATGCTCCTACGCTATTAGCTCCCACAATATTCTCCCCTAACTGATTACAGACATCAACACACCTATATGGGAAACTATACTTCTTAACATCTCTCAAACATCTAGTCCTTTTCAGTTTTTTCCATGACCCCTCTTGTCTGAATTATCCCAAACTATACAATTATCTCTATCTAACTTTTGCATACCTATTCTATGTCTAAAAATATTAATCAAATCGCCCCTTAGCCTACGTTGTTCTAAAGATGGTAAACAAAGCACTTTTAGTCTTTCCTCATACGACAAACTACACATGCTATCAATCATTTTAGTCGCTGTCCTCATAATTCTTTCCAATTTACGCTTGTTATCTATCTTAAGAGGGGACCACACCACCGACGCATACTCTAGCTGGGGCCTAATGATATTACACATTAACTTTTTAGCATGTCCTCATCTAGGTATTTGAAAGCCCTTCAAATATTCCTTACCGTTCTATATGCTAGTGCTGTTATTTTCCCAATATGTTTATCCGGAGTCAATTTTTTGGTACAATTATTACTAAATCTTTTTCATCCTTAACTTTCCGTAAATTATGTTTCCCTAACTTATAGATGTTGGAAGACCTTTCTGCACTTTCACCTATCTCCATAACATGACACTTACTCGCATTAAACTGCATCCCCCATGTCAGGCTCCATTCCTCTATCCTATCCAAATCCTGCTGTCACTCCTTACAACTTTTTCACCTGTGATGACCTTCATGAGCTTGGCATCGTCGGCAAACAAGCTCATGTAGCTGCTGATCCCCCTAGACATATCATATACAGGGTGCTCCAAAAAATGTAACTACTTTCATTGGTCTTTATTCAAACAGATTTTTAATGACAAGCTTAATACGCGAGATTCATAAAGTCAACAAGTTTGGATTATGTTTGAATGTTAATCAAACTTCTGGTAGCCCACATGTTCGATATAAGCACCGTTTCTGTAAAAACATGCTTTCACGCGAGCGCAGAAATTCTGGCCGACTTTTTTCCATGTCTCACCGGTGATCTTCGGACCTTTGAGGCGCTTCTCACTGATTTCTTCTGGCTTCTCTTGTCCCAAAACACATTGTTGTGGTTATTGACAGCCCCATTAAGATGAAAGTGTGCTTCATCACAAAACCAAATGTGACTGAACCATGTGGGAGTTTGAACCAGTTTTTCATTCAGCCAGTCGCACATCTCGATTCTCCTCTCTTTGTCCTGTTCCTGCAGTACATGGTGAATTGTAATTCTAAATGGGAACAGCTTCAGGTCCTTCTTCATAACTCTCAAAGGCGTAGTTGGAGAGAGAGCCAATTCTTGAGCGCGGATACGGTAAGATTTCTTTGGACTGTTAACCACCGACTGACGGACTTGCTCTTGCTTCTCAGGAGTGATGATCGATCGCCGGCCACTTCGTCCCTTGTTGACGTTATCCAGGGTCTTATTCTTTTCAAAATGCAGCACAATCCTCTGTATTTTCAAATTTGCAAGTGCTGCACCATCAGACTTGGATTTGTATCCCTGGTGTGCGTTGAACCGACGACGTACTTCTGTAGGTGACTTTGTTTCATACCAGAGTTGGACGATTTTCAACTTTTGCTCTAGCGAGTACATTTTGCATGCAATTTGAAAAACAAAAACATATACAAAAATCCAAACTAATTGACTATGTAACCTGAAAATGAAAAGTCCTTGCGCGCCTCAACAGGTTTATTACAGTCGATCAAAGTAGTTACATTTTTTGGAGCACCCTGTATTTATACTAAGAACATTTTTGGTCCCAACACCGATCCCTGGGGCACCCCACTCGTTACTGAACCCCACTCACACACTTACCTTCTGACCACCGTCCACATCCTCCTATCAGACAAATAATCCCTAAGCCATTCAAACAATCTACCCTGTACACCTCCTGAATTTTCCAGCTTCCATAGCAATCGTTTATTTGGCACCGTATCAAAAGCCTTTTATAAATCTAAATACATGCAATCCACCCACCCTTTTCTCTCCTGTACCACATCTATCACCCTCGTATAAAAACTAAGCAGGTTAGTGACACACGACTTTCCTTATCTAAAACCATACTGACTATCACTAAGCATGTTGTTTTCTTCAAGGATTTCAACCGACCTATCCTAAAAAAACACCTTATCCAAGCTTGCACAGGACACTCGTTAAAGAAACGGGCCTGTGTTTAGTGGTTCCTCGCTGTCTCCTGCTTCATAAATCGGTATAACAGTCGCTGTTTTCCACTGTGCTGGTACTTTTCCCTCTCTGAAACTACTCTGGATTATATCGTGCACCGGTACGACCAATTCTTCTCTACAATCGTTCAAAATACTACCTGATATATTATCCGGACCAATGGCTTTACTACTCTCCAATCTATTTAGCCTATGAAAAACCTCTTCAAATTCAATCTCCAAATGTGATAAGCCTTCAGCATTTTCCGTTGCATCGAATTGTTCAGAATCAAAATCATGTTCTTCAGCAAATACACTGAGAAACTTTTTGTTCATAATTTCGCAAATACGTTTTGCATCCTTAATATTTTTCCCATTTTCTTTGATTTTATCAATCCCCACTTTACACCTGATCTTTTCATTTACAAATGTATAAAACAATTTAGGCTCGTTTTTACACTTTTTGACAATATCTTTTTCATAGTCCCTCTCTTCTTGTCTCCTGATCATCACGTAAGCATTCCTTGCCCGGAGAAACTCAATTTGGTTTTTTTCTGTTCTTCGCTTCCTTAGTCTATTCCAAGCCTTCTCCTTGGTCAATCTAGCCTGCTCGCACTTTCTGTTGAACCATTTTTCTTCCCTCTACTAACTTCTTTGTATTTTGGCACATACAGAGTGACCGCTCTTTCATAAATTTCTAGGAACACGTCGTATTTCTCTTGTACACATTTTGCTCCCAGAAGCTCAGAAGTGTGTGTGTGTGTGTGTTTGTACGTGTGTGTGTGTGTATGTGTGTGTGTGTGTTGTTGTTGTTGACGTTACCCAGGTTATCTGGCCGAGCAACCTCGAGCTCCTGAGGAAAGACACGGCGCCGACCGGGTTGTTCCACAGGTCCCTGATAGATGTATTTTGTGTTGGCCTCCGAGTTGTGTGTGTGCTGTGCAGTGTTCCATGATGTGTGTGATGGTGTGTGGTGCTGAATTGCAATCTGGACAGGTGTCATCGATTGAGTCATTCAACCTTTTCTGATATGACAGAAGGGCAGGATGATGACCGCATCTTAACCTGGTCAGATGCACATTGTCTTCGCGTGTGAGTGTGTTTTCTGATTTTTTTATGTCCGGTGGATGTCTTTGTAGGAGTGTATTGTGTTGTAGTGAGTGTATAGCTTTCCGTGCTATATATGTGTGCATGTGTTTCTTGATTGATGTGCGTGGGGGAGCTGGTGGAAGTGATGTGAAAATTTGTCTGTGGTAAAGTGTGCTTGGTGTTGTTTTTATGTTTCTGTCTGCGTTGTCTTGTGTTGTGAGGTGATGTAGTGGATGTGCTGTGTTGGTGACTGCTGCTGCGAGTGTTTGTGTGCCTCTCATGTCTAGATGGTGTGTCAATTTCAGATTTTTTGTTTCGTGATGGAGGTGGTCTACTGGTGTGGTGGCTGTGCATCCTGTGATTGTTCTGAGTGCGGTGTTTTGAAGTGTTTGAAGTGTGTTGGTGTGGCGTATTGCGAGATTGCTAGTCCATGCGGGGCTAGCATATTCTATCACGGGTCGGATGTACTGTTTGTATATGGTGGTTGTGGTGTCTTTGTTGTGTTCGAAAGTTGTGTGTGAGAGTGCTTTCAGTGTGTTGAGGCGTGGGGTGACTTTGGTTTTGATGTTGGTGATGTGTTGTTTGAATGAGAGGTGTGTGTCGTATGTGACGCCTAGTATTTTTGGTGTGTGCGTGTGTGGGATGATCGTGTTGTTGATGGTGATTTGTGATGTGTAGTTGTGTTCGGATGTCCAGTTGGTGATGAGTGTGGCTGTGGATTTGGCCGGTGCAATGTTCAGTTGGTTTGTGCTGAACCATTGTTGTAGTGTGTTGATGTAAGGTTGTAGTGTGTGCACTGCTGTGTCGGCGTGTCTGTGTGTGCTTGTGATTGTGATGTCGTCTGCATATGATGATATCTGTGTGGATGGAGTGTTGGGTGCTGGCATGTCATGTAGGTAAAGGTTGAATAGTGTTGGTGCTAAAACGGAGCCCTGAGATAATGTAATGTAATGTAATGTGTGTGTGTGTGTGTGTGTGTACCATGGCGAATAGGTCGACAATAGCCCGTGAGTCACCTGTGAGTCGCTTCTGAGATCAGAAGACGAATGACTGCCTCTCGACATGACTGACGAGTCACCGGCCAGCTAGTTGGTGCTTTGGACACCAGGGCGGCGCCACATTCGCCCACCAAACTGCCAACACACACACACATACATATATTGATCATCTAAACCAGTGGTGCGCAACCTTTCCTTCTTGATTGCAGTGGCGTAGCGTGGGGGTGCGGGGGGCGTCCGTCCCGGGTGCAACGTTTAGGGGACGGTACAGGAGCTGCTGAACACGTTGAATTATAGTTATATCTGAGTTGCATTTCTGTTACGATGTTGACATTATTTGTCGTTCGGCTGATCGTGAAAGTCTTTTAGTACATCTTGTTGTGTTCCGCGATAACTTTTGTAAATCATAACCCAGTTGATATTGTGTAGTATATTTTCAGCAACAGCAACGAGTTCTCTATCTACTAGTATCTACAGTAATCTTTATCTACTCAGTTAGCGTCTACTATTCATTACTGACACAGCACTACCATGAGAACTGAGTAAACTGATAGTGAGACAAAACTGGTCTGATTAAAACTTTGTTATAATTTCCCAATATACTATTTCATATTTGCTGTTTAATCTCAATTAACTGAAATAAGACGAGATCGATTGAAAATAATTATCTTCTCCGACGGGGTGACTGGAAGCATGCCCTATTATAAGCGGTGTCTTTTAATTAGTATATCGACATATGGACTTGCTAATTCCCTTACAGCCGTGTTGAAGCGCACAGTCTCTTGCGGCTGACATATATATAATTATAATTACGCATTTGAACACAGCAGTAGAGAAGGCTGTGTTCGCGTGTACTTTTGCGGGGGCAAAGCCTCACGGGGGCCGTGAGCCCCGGCTGGCACACCGCAGGTCCGGCCGCCACACAGGTTATCGCAGTCGCGGCCAGCACAGAAAACTGTACGGCTGCGCGCACACGAAACGCCTTGCGGCGATTGGGTTATCACTTTAAGAAACGAACCCATCCGTTTCACCTCGCCAGGGAATCGAACCCTGGACCTCTCGTGCACAGAGCGTGCGTCTTAGCCACTCGGCTACGAGGCGGCTGACATACATAGTGGGGGCGCCAGATAACATAGCTACACCACTACCAGATAACATAGCTACACCACTACCAGATAACATAGCTACACCACTACCAGATAACATAGCTACACCACTACCAGATAACATAGCTACACCACTACCAGATAACATAGCTACACCACTACCAGATAACATAGCTACACCACTACCAGATAACATAGCTACACCACTACCAGATAACATAGCTACACCATTACCAGATAACATAGCTACACCACTACCAGATAACATAGCTACACCACTACCAGATAACATAGCTACACCACTACCAGATAACATAGCTACACCACTACCAGATAACATAGCTACACCACTACCAGATAACATAGCTACACCACTACCAGATAACATAGCTAAACCACTACCAGATAACATAGCTACACCACTACCAGATAACATAACTACACCACTACCAGATAACATAGCTACACCACTACCAGATAACATAGCTACACCACTACCAGATAACATAGCTACACCACTACCAGATAACATAGCTACACCACTACCAGATAACATAGCTACACCACTACCAGATAACATAGCTACACCACTACCAGATAACATAGCTACACCACTACCAGATAACATAGCTACACCACTACCAGATAACATAGCTAAACCACTACCAGATAACATAGCTACACCACTACCAGATAACATAACTACACCACTACCAGATTCCCTTCTTATTGATGAACCGATTCTTCATGTTTGCACAACAGCGCTGATAAATGCAGTAAGTTCAGTTGTTCCGCCAAGCTGAATGTCAGCAAAATAAACGAAATTCCAATGAAAATAAACGAAAACCAATTACCTATTACAAATACCAATTACCAATATAAATAAACTAAATTCGTTGGATTGGAAAAACACACATTTGTCTTTCTGTCCAATCTTTAATTACCCACTTGGCAGCTCCTCCATTCCCACCAGTGGAGAATTCGCCACAAGTTACGCACCATTTACCTCAATCAAATTCACGCCAAGGACCAGAGGCGGTACCCGAAAAATTCGAGGAAAAGTTGGGAGGCCAATCCCAGGTCGTAGCCCGATGATAAGTGGGTCATGGTCCACGCAAGCTGTCAAAATCATACAGGCTGATACAGCCGTACATCCCATACAGTCAGTATGGTTTAGTGACGCGGGAAGAGTACAAGCGCTACAAACTGCACCATGTGTAAGGCATCATAAAAATGGCACACACATGTATGTTATGTATATGTATAGTATGTGCGAGTCGTGTGCTAACACACGGCTATGAGCAATCATCAGTATATTTGCACACTCTCAATTCAACTGTAACCAACAGCGCAACATCGCTAAAAGCACAGACAAGCGCGCACACACACACACACACTAGGGCTGGGCAGGAACCGGCTCCGGAACCGGTTCTGACGGTTCTGCTACGTGGGTATTGGAACCGGGTCCGGGACTCGGAACCGGTTCTGGAACCGGGTCCACACGGATCCGAGTCCACACGGTTCCGATTCTCGGATCCGAGTCCACACGGATCCGAGTCCACACGGTTCCGATTCTTGGACCCGGGTCCACACGGATCCGAGTCCACACGGATCCGATTCTCGGACCCGGGTCCACACGGATCCGAGTCCACACGGTTCCGATTCTTGGACCCGGGTCCACACGGATCCGAGTCCACACGGTTCCGATTCTCGGACCCGGGTCCACACGGATCTTAGTATCAGGACTGACAGGAAAATGTATGCGCATTGCGCACACACTGCATGCACACTACGGTGCGTTTTAGAATTAACGCTAATATGAAATTGCGGTGAATGCAGTTTTTCACGTGTATTTAAAAAATGCGTATTATATTGTCTTCTTTTTTCTGAAATACATGTACATTATTTGCAAGTAAGTCTGTGCGCGCAGAGTCATATTACACGAGGTATAATACCAAATTTAATACATATTATTTATTACGCTTATTTTATTGAATATATTATTAATATATTATTTTTTGGCGTATGATTACCGGAATTTGATTAAATAACCGCATTAACAACTAATTTGAGCGAAAAAGTATCGCATGAATGTTGATACAACATTTTTCTAAATCTGCGTGAAAACTGCATCCTTTCCATGGTGACTTCAATTACAATTCAACGAGTATTTTACGAATATTGGATGTTTCAACTTGACTTCCGGAAAAGGTTTTCTCATTGAATCCAATAAAATATACATTTTCGGAATCAGAATGAAAAAATGTATCTACCGCAACTTGGTACTAGTTAAACTTTTGGAAAAGTAAAGAATCCACACATTCTAATGCACACAAGCATACATGACCAAAGCTGTGATCACGGCACATCGATCACATTTGACGTGTCGCCGACAGAGAATGTGAAAACCCATACAGGTGTGAACCAGGCGAGAAAGATGCCTGCTAAGTTTGTTTGTATCGAACGAAATGTGCGTGAAAATCCTGGATGGAAGTCAGATTGTGTGGACATTGATGAATCCTGTCATATTCGTGTGGAAACCGTGTTTTCACTCAGAATCTGTTCTGAAATGACTGAAATCAGCAGGCTGCCTTGGTTGTACGCGGCTAAGGACAAATAATTTGTCAGTCAAACTGCCAGCGCCAACATCTCAACTAGTGTTTGAGCTGTTTAGTTGTTGAATTTGAATTTGAATTCAAATTTGATTTTGCTTTATTTCTATACATTATCATGCATATATGTTTAATATTAGAAATTGTTTCTACTCATTAAAATGGCATTTTTATCAATTTCCCTTATTTTTTAGTTTCAATTTATTCTTGTAGTGCTCCAACATTATTAGCGTAGCAGAGGGCCTTAGTGACCTTGCGATTATTACGAAAATGTTCACAATATTCATCACTGAATCTAATAATTATCACTCAATGAGGTCGTTAAGGGGAAAATCACTCTTTTATTGAACTCGGCGTATACTTTTTCATTTAAGCATTTAGTCATACTAATAACTAACATACTTCTTCCCAAATGTAACTTTTTTTACCCGAGAACGCCCATTATATCGCTAATATGGAATTGTTGTGAAATTGCCAATATGCCTCGATATAGAACTATTCAAATTCATATTTTTCATATTTTCCATTTCACGTCTCCCGAGAAGTGAATCCATTATCATGGTGGAGGGACCGAGCGTTGTTACTGCCTCGACTACATGAAGCGTCGACAAAATATTTGTGCACACCGAGATCTTCCGTTCCATCTGAACGTATTTTTTCAAAAGCCGGTGAATGGATATCACACAGACGAAACAGTCTCAAAGAAGAAAACATAAACATGATTCTCTTTTTGAATAAAAATGTGTAATATATACGCGTTTTGTGTATGTGTGTGTGAACGTGTGCGTTACGGAATAAGCGAACGTTTTCGGGCAATAGCCGAAATCAAATTAATGTTTGTTTGAGATATTATGTAACAGGTGATACGCAAACATTGTTTATATTGGAAAGTAAATTGACTATTTAGCACATTTTTGCAGCATTAGCCACATTATTGTGTCAGCATTGTATGCATTTTTCTGTTGTTAAATATAGAGATGTTAATGCCTTGTACATGTCTTCATTAAATATTAAAGCTTTTCTTCAAATTACAGGGCCGTAGTCAAGAGTTATATGCCTCACTCACCCAAAAAACAAAATGAGGATCCCCCACAAAAATGAAATTTATGAAATGTTGAATTTAATTTTGTGAGAATACCCACTATAATGAAACTGATAGAACTTTGACTTTGAATAAAATTTTGAATTTATATAAACATTTGTTATTTTCCCAGTCACACGTTCATCTATGCCAACTCTTTTTTGTGTCTTCTCTCTTTGGGTGATCTCTAAACATGCGCACAGAAAATATATTTTTTCATCCAAGCGGAACCGGTTCCGGAACCGGTTCCAACGGTTCCACTGTCCTACGGATCCGGAACCGTGAGTATCAATTTTCACGGTTCCTGCCCAGCCCTAACACACACACACACATACACATACACACAATCCCACTAGAATGGTGAGCAGAGACAGCGGGGTCAATGACCGACACCAACACACACACACACACACACAGAGACACATACACACGCTCTGACGCACACACAGGAAGAGCAGATATTTGATCAATAATCAGGAGTAGTAGGTGCAGTCGAGTTACACGGACAAATTCCCACGAGATGAGTTGCAGTGGCGCGCAAGAAATGCTGACACACACACACACCACTAGGGCAGCGACGTATCAATAGACGAGAGCAAATTCACGCACATCTCGGGTGTGAGTGTGTGCGTGTAGATGTTCTCACCTAGTTGTTCTTGAGAAGAACGAGTTAAACACTCGTGTTTCCCGCCTTCCATTTGTGGTAATGTTCCCTGAATAGATGAAGTCTTTACTGGTTGATAATAATGTCTGGTAGTATATTAAACTGGTTGATGCATCTGTCAGCGGCAAACTGTATTTTCAGCTCTTCTCATGATAAGCTGCTTGTTATTGAACCTTTTGGATGTTGCGAATCAAAAAGATATTTGGATTTAGAATTTGTTCATCGACAGTGAAAAATCGCTATATGTTTATAATATCTGTCCTTTCTCTTCTTTCTTCTAGTGTTGTTATATGTTTATAATATATGTCCTTTCTCCATTTTCTTCTAGTGTGGTTATCTTCAATTTATTCAATCTCTCTTGATAACATACTGTACTATAAGCTTTCACTAATTTACCTGCTGATTTATGTACGCTGTGTTTGTGTGTGTGTCAGTGTGTATGTACTCAACTAGTTGCATAGGGCAAGTGGTGAGCTGCACTATAGACTAGAGCTGTCCTGTCCTCGGAAAAGACGAGAAGAAACGGTAACAGAAAACAAGCAAACAGTAAGGCGATATACGCGACACAGGAAAAATGGAAATACGACAACCATGAAAAACCGGAGAGCAATACAAATGAAAAAAGGCAATGCGAAAAGAATAGGCAGAAACACAGCCACACACACGCAATATTGCTGGAATCCAATCACAATTGCACATGCGAATTGCGGCAGCGTTTATCGGTAATAAAGCCACCGGAAAAACCGACGACGGCACAGATAAAGAGCAAACCAACAGCGGCAGTGGCGTGTTGAACGGCTGAGGCACAGACAAACACCGAGGCACCAGCGAGCGAGCCGTACAATTTCGACGCAGCCACTACCACTAGCACACTAGCCCTAACACGCCCCCACTATTCAGCTGACGAATGCATCAACTAGTCGACAACGCTGAATCGACAGCTAAGCGCCACAGCTAGCCGCACACGAACCGAACCACACACACACACACACACACACACACACACACATACACGCCGTCCAATGAATTGACAATTTGCACCAGCTGTACACGCCCACACACTCACACACATTACATTACATTACATACATCACACACACACACACCCATGCGCACAGGCACGCACAAGTAGATAAAGTGAGAAAAATAACACACGACGCATGGGTAGATAATGACATGTGATGTGACAGCCCAAGTGACAAATCACAGACCACAAATAATGCTGCTGACAATTGCTGAAAAGCACAGTAGTCAAGTGGAAACATTTCGAGCAGGACACAAATGGGTGGCCACCAACTAGCGCCGAAAATGCACCGTCATATAACACGCCACTAGTCACTGCTGATAAATTGCCACATTTTGCCCCATATTGTTTCTATTGACTCACTTCGTTTTACCAAGCCACCTCGTTCTACATAACCATTTGGTTTTATATAGACACCTTGTTTGTATATATATATATATATATATATATATATATATATATATATATATATATATATATATATATATATATATATATATATATATATAAGAGATCCTCTGTCTGTCTGTGTTTTTGTCTGTCCCACCCTCCTTGGTCCATTTTCTGCAAGCTGCTCCTCGGTACCCACTTGGCGTACCTGCTTACAATTTATACCATTACTTTGGAAATTCTCTTGTCTACACGATAGGCTAAACTTAAAATTTTAAAAATGAAAACACAAAATGAACCCTGAAAAATGCGAAAATTTTGGTCAATATTCCGCCATCTACTCCTCATAAACCATAAATGTTACAGCCAAACAAATTAAACCACTGTGTAGAGAATATTCGGTTCTACTAGGTAGGCTATAATTCATATCCAAAAATTAAATATAAAATATGTAAAAATGACAAAATTTCAATCAACATTCATAATTATATATATACTCCACGCGTCCGATTTTCTGTACTTTTTTCTCTATTTCTCAGCAACTAAATATCACACATCTAAATAAATAATACCATCATGCTGGGAATTTCGTTTTCTACAACACGGTATAATTCCTAATTTTCCAAAGTGTATTAAAAAAGTTACGGCGGTGTGAAGTGTAAATGACAAAGTCAAAAAGGCAAAATTACCACAAAAACGTGAATATTTTGGTCAATATTCCGCTATATATTTCTCATAAACCAGCAATGTTACAGCTATAAAAATTATACTATTGTGTAGATAAGTTTGTGTTATACATGAAAAGTTATAATTTATACCCAAAAATGATTCATATATTCATGTATTTGAGAAGTATTTGTATTTGTACATGTATTTGAGATTCATGTATTTGAGAAGTTTGCCAATTTTACACAAA
Source organism: Sacculina carcini (assembly GCA_916048095.2). Classification (NCBI taxonomy): domain Eukaryota; kingdom Metazoa; phylum Arthropoda; class Thecostraca; family Sacculinidae; genus Sacculina; species Sacculina carcini. The sequence continues at coordinate 4,385,759 of OU696584.1, forward strand.
TGTGTAAAATTGGCAAACTTCTCAAATACATCCAACATTTCACTTGAACACAGGGCGACTAAAATTAATTCATTTTTCTACATATTTCTTAGTAACTATTTGTCACAGATTAATATAAATTATACCATCGTGATAGAAATTTTGTTTTTTTACAATACGGTATAATTTTTAATTTTCCAAAGTGTACCTAAAGGAAGTTACGGCGGTGTAAAGTCAAAAGGACATATTACCAATTTGACAGCTATTATGCGCACTTGCGATTACACATGAATATACACTGATCTAATTTCACTGAAGCCCAATCACAATTAAGAATGCATCATATTAGCATGGATGGTGTGGTTTTATTGCGTACAGTTTAATTAATGCTACACTATAAATAGAATACATTAGAATAAATACACTATGAATAGAAAGGCTTTATTGTTCTCAATATTTACACATGAATTGTTCCGCACGACGGGCGGGTAAAATGCTACTGGGAACAAAGTAAACTACTGAATTTTAATGTGTAATTTAATTTAATTAATTTCAAGTTGCATACGCTTAAGTTGCATAAGGATATGGGTTGCAATATCATGCAATGCCAACTATATGCATATGCTGTTTTAGCGGAAGCATTAATCTGGAATTATTGAGATGACAGAAAGTTTCACTGTTTTGATAGTTTTACACTTCTGAATTACTACACACGAAGGACGGGTGTGAATTTGAGCAGTGTTGAGGGAAAACACTTCGTCAATAACTAAAACAATAATTTACAAAGTTATATATTTCTATTGGATAAACTTTTTGCTTTTTGCTTTTTGATTCATTATAATATATTAATAGTACCGCACGACGGGCGGGTTTAAATACGAGGATGTTCGAGGGAAAATATTTTGCCACATCTAAAATAAAAACATTCATATTAAACTTTTCTATTGGTTAAGACTTTTTATGGGTTTCCTTTTTCTTTTTAAATTTCTAATCGTTTTTTATTAATTCAATATTTATTTTACTATATTTATTGTTCTGCACAACGGGCGGGTTTTAATGCTAGATGGTGATGATAAGTTATAAATATATTTTGAAAACATTATGATAAAAAGATTAGTCATTTTTCATTGCTTTGTGTCTGAGTTCTGAATTATTCAGCACGACGGGCAGGTTTAGGCAAACTATTTTGTTAAAATAATATAAAAAAATATATAAATTTAGAATTTTTATGGGTTTACTCTTTTCTTTATTAATTCATATTTATTTTCTCTTATGAATTGAATACAAATTTAATAGAATGAATTGTTGAGCATGAAGGGCGGGTTTATATGCTAGAATTTTCATTGTTACGCGTTTGTGTTCTGAATTATTCCGCACGACGGGCAGGTATATTTCGCTCAGCCCGCCTCATATTCAAAGATGAGGCGGGCTGAGCGAAAATATTTTGTCAACATAAAATTAAATATAATTAAATTTAGACTTTTCAATTGATTAAGGTTTTCATGAGTTTACCTCATTTATTTTTTAATTTGCAATATTTTTATGAATTGTTCCGCACAACGGGCGGGTTTTAATGCTAGTATATATATATGTGTGTGTGTGTATATATATATGTGTGTGTGTGTGAACTAGCTATGTTTTTGTTATGTTCACTTGCACACACCATTGTTTCATTGTTGGCATGATAAAATGCGATTATTAAACGATATTGTAAGTTTGTTCAATACATGTACTTGACGATGATGATAAAATGAAACTACAAGGAGGGCAAGAAAGTGTTGAAAACAGTCTTCAAGATTGCCCCGCAAATGTCTGGAATGTGTTGAAATTGTCTTGAAATGTTGAGAATATACTGGAAATGTCTTGGATGTGTTGGAAGTGTCTAGTAAAAGTCGGTTAATTATAGGGAGAGTATTGTAAACGTGGGAACTGTGATGAAAGTGCCTTGGATGTGCTGGAGGTGCCTGCCAAAGTCGAAAATGTCTCGGAAGTGGTTGGATGTGTTGAAATTGTCGTCAGTGTCCTGTATGTGTCGGAAATGTCTTGCAAATGCATTGGTTAGTAGTATCCTCAAAGTCTTCATTACAAATAGATCAAACAATCTCGCTAATTCGCTGACGTGCATGCGAATTGCCTTCGTATATGAGAGGTCGCAAAAACTGGCATGATTTCAAGTAAAAATTCACCAGTAATGAAACGTTCGGAGTCGCTGTGATGGAACATCCAGAAGGAACCAACAGCAGAACGACGCACACACACAAAATGAACGAAAAAACACGCCAAAACCTAACCTTTAACCATTAAGCGAACCCACCCGCGTTCTCACATGAGAAGTTAACAATCGGACGAAGGAAAGGTCTAGTCATGGAGGCACTGACATATTTGACATTCTCAGAGAATACTTCAAGAATTATCTCTCTCTTACTCTTCCCTTTACGGCAACTCAAATGCAAAACATTGCGCTGATCAACAGTTCAACGAGAGGGACTTTCAGGTGCGGGAAAACATTGTGTTATACGGAGCTGATGATATTGTGCCTCAGGCATGTTTGGTGTCGCTTCAGTCCCGGCTGTCTTTCTCCTCCCTAAGCTAACCTAACATAACATAGGAAGAGAAATAGAGCCGGTACTGAAGCTGGATCAAACCTACTTGGGCCGTAGCAGCACGGTCCCTGCGTTATAGCACTAGTAACGTCTGCACTAGACCGACGTTGACTGGGAGCAAGCAGATGAGGCAGATGCATTTCAACAAACGACACAATGCCAGCGCTGATTAGAATATGCAGTACACTTCAAATGACCGAATGCAGTTCTCAATGAAAGAAAATTCGACAAAATAAAAAACACCGCGGTGGTCGTAAATTCGATGATGCATCTCATTAGTGTGTGTGTGTGTGTGTGTGTCGGTAGACATACACTACAGTGGTTCCCAACCAAGGGCACAATAGCCACTGAGATGTGTGGCTCATAGGCAGTGTTGAACACGACGCCCATGCGACTAAATCGTAAATCGGCCCGTCAAATGAGCAGATATTTATAAATGAATAAAATCAACTGAATGACTGTACACCTACATAACACTACACACACACACACAGACACACACACACACACACACACACACACAACTTTCCGAAAAGCACACTTATCACACATAATACGCACACATACAATTTTGTTCGGTGTTGTGGGGTAACAATCGTGGGGTTATTGGGAAAAATTCAATGGTTGAGTCACAAATCCTCTCCTGTTTGCTGTCACTAGCCAGAGCCGTAGTAACCGCCCCCCGTACCCCCGGCCGGGGGGCCCCGAATGTTGAGGGGCCCCGTTGCTTCACGTGTGATATTAAAATTAATCATATGTATTATGTATAGCCTTTACATTTTTGCTCAGATGTTTTCACCTGAGCTTGTATTATGTAATTATGTCTAACAAATAAATTCATTATTTAGTGCTATATTTATAATGGGGCCCCAAGTGTTGCCTTCGGGGGGGGGGGGCTTAAGTCCTCGCAACGTCTCTGTCACTAGCCATGTAGAAAATGTGTATGTTTGTGTGTGTATGTTTGTGTATGTGTGTGTGTGTGTGTGTGTGTATGTGTGTGTGTGTGTGTGTGTCTACGCATGTCTATGTATGTGGCACTGGAAGGTGCCCCACTTACCCGTCACACAACAGGCCAGCCGGCACACAGACACACAAACACACTGGCATCAGCTGTTGTGACGAGACGAGAAGCGCATGCCTTCACAGCTGTACAACTATTCATTAAACACTGCAAACACACACGCACACACACACACACACTGAAATTTCCTATCAAACCACACAAACGCACATGATAGACTGGTAATGAAGTATTCACACACACACACAAACGCTCCTGATCGGAGGGTTGCCTTTTGTCGCCAATGCTGTCGCTAGGCCTACACTGGACACGTACATACACACACACACACACAGACACACGCGCACAGTGAGTGGGCAGGTTGAAATATCGAACAGTGTGGCACAGTAGCGGCCGCCAGTCGCCCGCCCGCCTTCACACTGCCGATATAGGCGTTGTCCGCGCCGACGACCGACGCGCGCGCACTCGCACACACACACACACACACACATGCACTCGCACATAAACACACAGGCACGCACGCACACAAGAACGAAATAAAGTATGTATATAGTGTAACTAGTGGCGCCACCTGCACAGCGGTCGTGCAACTATAAGTGCCCGCTTGTTATCGTTCATAGTTCAGGTATTAAAACAGTGGTTCTCAACCTTTTTCAGTGTTCGCACCGTTTTCAAATCAACAGTCAGCTCTCGCAACCCTGTATTGTTTACAGCTATATAAAAACAGAAAAGTATAAACGCCGTAATAACCAAGCATTTTTATTAAATATTCATCCATACATATTAAAGATCCTTAACGTTCATCCATATACATATTTATCAGCCAAAAGTTCATTCATACATATTTGTTCTTCAATTTTTCACATGAATCCTCACACCCTTTACGAACCAGGCTCGCACCACCCAGTAGTGCGAGCAGAGCCGTTGCGAGGACTTATGAGCCCCCCCCCGAAGGCAACACTTGGGGCACCCATTATAAATAAACCATCAAATAATTAATTGATTTATTATACATAATCACATAATACAAGCTCAGGTGAAAACATCTGAGCAAAAAGGTAAAGGCTATACATAATATGACAAATTTTAATGTCATACGTGAAGCAACGGGGCCCCTCAACACTCCCCCCCCCCGGCCGGGGGGTACGGGGGGCGGTTGCTACGGCTCTGAGTGCGAGCACCACCTAGGAGTGCGAGCACCCCGGGTTAAGAACCCTGTGATACAATATACAACGTTTGGCGCAATATGCTGAGCGAATCTAGAGTGGAATCCGAAAGAAATAACCTCTGCCTTATTGTGTTCCACTGCTCAATTACATTGGCGGGTCGCGTGTTTCAGACCCTGCACTTAGCCATACCATATATGCAATAGTATATGCTATACCATGCATCATATGTGTGTATGCACAAATCATGACACAAGCGTCAAATAAATGACAATGGACCTCAACATAGAGGACCTCAGCATAGCGGAATACTTCGTTGGTCCCGATCAAATATCTATCAAATACACGCTGATTACACCTCTGAATGGCGGAATTTAAACCTCCGAATATCGGAATGCGCCAAATAGAGGAATGATATGTTGGTCCCCACTCATATAGCACACCTCCAAATAGTGGGAATTCTGTGTGATTCTTAAATAAAAGACGCATGGAACGCATTGACTTCAGCTTGTCAACTGATAACAGTTGACTTTTGCAAGCTGATTGGTGAAGACCGGTGACTTATTAAGACCGGCAATAGATATAGACATATACGCAGGTATATTATTAGACATAGGCAAACTAGACGGCCGCCTAGAACTAACATTGGTAGGGACCTCGCACAGTATCATGCAGGAATAAAGACATTCGTTTAACATTGATAATTCCGGTTACTATTGCATTGAAGATTAATGTGTTCCACATTGATGAAACGGGTTGCTCCTGAAAACTACAGCCTACCAAAACCATGACGTTCAGAGGAGAACGCCGCTCAGCTGAAAAATATCCTTTGGTAATACAATTATTGGTAGAATCATTTGAGAGATATGCAAACTGGTTAATAATCAAACAATATTTTGTGAAAAATAAAAATTAACAGATAAAAAGGTCGACAGCCATTTCTGCAGAGCACACCTGCAAATAGTGGAATCATTTCTCGGTCCCTTCGAGTCCGCTATTTGGAGGGCCAACTGTATTATAAATTCAATAATTATGAGTATACGAGCACGTACGTACGTAGGGCCACTGCAAAGTGGTGATAGTGCACTTGCACTCTTCCCATGCCACTGGACTTGCGTGTAATTAATAATAATAATAATAGTAATGTATTTCATCTACATGAAACCATTTGTCAACAGATACACGCCAACAGCAGCACTTACATAGCAACGCCGTTAGTAGCAGTACCTGAAGACACGTCCCTATATAGAACCCACACCGCTCTAGATTCGAGCACACGACCTTTCGGTTGAAAACAAATGCGTTGAGGCGACAACTCACCAATTCGCGCCAGAGACAACCACAATACACGTCTAGCCAACTAGCTAACAACTAACTACATAACTTAACACTGGAATTACTACGAGTCCCTAATTTATTTATACGCCAGCTAAGTTAGTTGTTGTTGTTGCTGTTCCTCAGGTTGTCTGGCCGAGCCACCTCGAGCTCCTGAGGAAAGACACGGCACCGACCGGGTTGTTCCACAGGTCTCTGATGGATGTAATTTTGTGTTGGCGTCTGAGTTGTGTGTGTGCTGTGCAGTGTTGCATGATGTGTGTGATGGTGTGTGGTGCTGAGTTGCAATCTGGACAGGTGTCATCGATTGAGTCATTCAACCTTTTCTGATATGACAGAAGGGCAGGATGATGACCGCATCTCAACCTGGCCAGATGCACCTTGGTTTCGCGTGTGAGTGTGTTTTCTGATTTGTGTATGTCAGGTGGGTGTCTTTGTAGGAGTGTATTGTGTTGTAGTGAGTGTATGGCTTTCCGTGCGATCTCTGTGTGTATGTGTTTCTTGATTGATGTGCGTGGGGGAGCTGGTGGAAGTGATGTGAAAATTTGTCTGTGGTAAAGTGTGCTTGGTGTTGTTTTTATGTTTCTGTCAGTGTTGTCTTGTGTTGTGAGGTGATGTAGAGGATGTGCTGTGTTGGTGACTGCTGCTGCGAGTGTTTGTGTGCCTCTCATGTCTAGGTGGTGTGTCAGTTTGAGTATTTTGGTTTCGTGATGAAGGTGGTCTGCTGGTGTGGTAGCTGTGCATCCTGTGATTGTTCTGAGTGCGGTGTTTTGGAGTGTTTGAAGTGTGTTTGTGTGGCGTGTTGCGAGATTGCTAGCCCATGCGGGGCTAGCATATTCTATGACGGGTCGGATGTACTGTTTGTATATGGTGGTTGTGGTGTCTTTGTTGTGTCCGAAAGTTGTGTGAGAGAGTGCTTTCAGTGTGTTGAGGCGTGGAGTGACCTTGGTTTTAATGTTGGTGATGTGCTGTTTGAATGAGAGTTGTGTGTCGTATGTGACGCCTAGTATTTTTGGTGTGTGCGTGTGTGGGATGATCGCGTTGTTGATGGTGATTTGTGGTGTGTAGTTGTGTTCGGATGTCCAGTTGGTGATGAGTGTGGCTGTGGATTTGGCAGGTGCAATGTTCAGTTGGTTTGTGCTGAACCATTGTTGTAGTGTGTTGATGTAAGGTTGTAGTGTGTGCACTGCTGTGTCGGCGTGTCTGTGTGTGCTTGTGATTGTGATGTCGTCTGCATATGATGATATCTGTATGGATGGAGTGTTGGGTGCTGGCATGTCATGTAGGTATAGGTTGAATAGTGTTGGTGCTAAAACGGAGCCCTGAGGGACTCCGTTTGTTATGTTGCGTGTGTGAGATGATTGTCCATTGTACCTCACATGGGCGCATCTGCCAGCGAGGTAGTTGGCCAACCATCTCTTAGTGTTATTGTGAAGTGTGGTGTCTAGTATTTTGTTTGTGAGATTGTGTCGTGGAACACTGTCGAATGCTTTGCTGATGTCTAGTGTTATGAGTAGCTAAGTTAGTTGTTGTTGTTGTTGTTGTTGTTCCTCAAGTTGTCTGGCCGAGCAGCTTCGAGCTCCTGAGGAAAGACACGGCAGCGACCGGGTTGTTCCACAGGTCTCTGGCTGAATATATTTTGTGTTGGCCTCCGAGTTGTGTGTGTGCTGCGCAGTGTTCCATGATGTGTGTGATGGTGTTTGGTGCTGAATTGCAATCTGGACAGGTGTCATCGATTGAGTCATTCAACCTTTTCTGATATGACAGAAGGGCAGGATCATGACCGCATCTTAACCTGGTCAGATGCACATTGTCTTCGCGTGTGAGTGTGTTTTCTGATTTTTTTATGTCCGGTGGGTGTCTTTGTAGGAGTGTATTGTGTTGTAGTGAGTGTATGGCTTTCCGTGCGATCTCTGTGTGTATGTGTTTCTTGATTGATGTGCGTGGGGGAGCTGGTGGAAGTGATGTGAAAATTTGTCTGTGGTAAAGTGTGCTTGGTGTTGTTTTTATGTTTCTGTCTGCGTTGTCTTGTGTTGTGAGGTGATGTAGTGGATGTACTGTGTTGGTGACTGCTGCTGCTGCGAGTGTTTGTGTGCCTCTCATGTCTAGGTGGTGTGTCAGTTTGAGTATTTTGGTTTCGTGATGAAGGTGGTCTGCTGGTGTGGTAGCTGTGCATCCTGTGATTGTTCTGAGTGCGGTGTTTTGAAGTGTTTGAAGTGTGTTGGTGTGGCGTATTGCGAGATTGCTAGTCCATGCGGGGCTAGCATATTATATCACGGGTCGGATGTACTGTTTGTATATGGTGGTTGTGGTGTCTTTGTTGTGTCCGAAAGTTGTGTGTGAGAGTGCTTTCAGTGTGTTGAGGCGTGGGGTGACTTTGGTTTTGATGTTGGTGATGTGTTGTTTGAATGAGAGGTGTGTGTCGTATGTGACGCCTACTATTTTTGGTGCGTGCGTGTGTGGGATGATCGTGTTGTTGATGGTGATTTGTGATGTGTAGTTGTGTTCGGATGTCCAGTTGGTGATGAGTGTGGCTGTGGATTTGGCCGGTGCAATGTTCAGTTGGTTTGTGCTGAACCATTGTTGTAGTGTGTTGATGTAAGGTTGTAGTGTGTGCACTGCTGTGTCGGCGTGTCTGTGTGTGCTTGTGATTGTGATGTCGTCTGCATATGATGATATCTGTATGGATGGAGTGTTGGGTGCTGGCATGTCGTGTAGGTATAAGTTGAAAAGTGTTGGTGCTAAAACGGAGCCCTGAGGGACTCCGTTTGTTATGTTGCGTGTGTGAGATGATTGTCCATTGTACCTCACATGGGCGCATCTGCCAGCGAGGTAGTTGGCCAACCATCTCTTAGTGTTATTGTGAAGTGTGGTGTCTAGTATTTTGTTTGTGAGATTGTGTCGTGGAACTCTGTCGAAGGCTTTGCTGATGTCGAGTGTTATGAGTAGTGTTCTGTGTGGTGGTTTTGTTGTGTTTATGTTACCCATCATGGTCTGTGTGAGTTTTGTGAGCAGTGTGGTTGTAGAGTGCAGTGATCTGAAGCCGTGTTGTGATTGTGATAGTGGGATTTGTGGTGTGATGAGTTTGAGGATGAGGCGTTCTGTGATTTTTGATGGTGTGCAGAGCAGTGTGATTGGACGATGTGAAGAAGGAAGCGTGGGGTCTGTGCCTTGTTTGTGTAGTGTGATGATGATGCCCGTTTTCCAGATGTGAGGTATTGTGTTGTGTGAGAAGCTGTAGTTGGAAATGTTGGTGAGTGTCTGTATGCCTTGTGGTCCAAGATGTTTCAGATGGATGTTACTTATTCCATCTGGACCACAGGCTGATGATTGTTTGATGTTGTGTATGATGTGTCGTGTCTGCGCATGTGTGAATGGTGTGAATAGTGGATATGTGCTGAAAGTGTGTTTACGTCTGATGATTGTCCTGTCTTTTTGTGTAGGAGTGATGTGGCTGATGTGTGAGTAGTGGTTAATGAGTGTGTTTGCTTGTTGTTTATTTGATGGTACAGATAATGTGTCGGTCGTGATGGCTGCGTGTGTGCGTGTTATATTGCTGTTTGAGAGTGTGATGCTTTTCAGTGTGTTGTATAGTTTTGTGGTGTTTGATCTGTGATCTAGTGTTTTATGTAGTTGTGCCAGTTCAGTGATTTTTGTTCATGTATCTTGCTGTTGATTGTGGTGTTGAGTGCGTGTATTTGTTCGGATGTATTGTGTGAGTGTGGTGTCGGAGAGTGTTTCAGTGTGTCGCGTTGTTTGATGAGTGTGTGTATTTCTTGTGTAAAGTTTGGGTTGTGGTGTTTTCTGTGTCCTTTTGGGATGTGTTGTTTGTCTGCCTTGTGTATGATGCTGTTAAATGTTTGGAGTGTTTTCTTTATGCCTGTGATGTCTGTTGTGTTGAGTTGCGTAAATGCTAGTTCCGTGTCGTGTGTGAATTGTGACCAATTGGCTTTTGTGTAATTTGTGTAAGTGCGTCTGGGTGTGTTTGGTGCAGTTCTGATTTTGGTGGTGATGACGATTGGAAGGTGGTCTGAGCCAAGCTCTTTGACCACCTTCCAAGTGGTTGTGTGGGTGAGATTCGGTGTGCAAAATGTGATGTCGGGTGATGTCGGATGATAGTGTGCCTGATGTGTGGTGTGAGTGTGTTGGTGAGTGTTGTTGAGTATGTAGAGGTGTTCTGTTTGTTGTAGTATGTCTGTGCCTCTGTTGGTGAGTGGATTGTGTGTGTACCAGGCAGGATCTTTGGCGTTGAAGTCGCCACCCAGTATTGTGTTAGGTGTGTTTGTGAGGTTGCGTATATCTGGTGTGTAGTTGCGAGGTACTGTTGGTGAAGTTTGTGGTGGAATGTATACGTTGATGATTGAAATGTGTGAGTGTGTGCTAGTGCGTATTTGTATCGATTGTTGTTCTGTTGTGGTGTCGTTTGGTGGTAGTAGTGCTTGTGTCTGTGTGCTGGTGTTTGTGTAGTTGATAGTTCTGTGTATAAGTGTGATGAGGCCACCGCCTCGACCGCTAGTGCGGTCTTGGCGGATGGTGGTGTAGTTGTGAAAGGTGGGTGTTCTGTGGTGCTGTTGTAACTTTGTTTCTTGTATGAGTGCAGTAGCTGTAGTTGGATATGTTGGTGAGTGTCTGTATGCCTTGTGGTCCAAGATGTTTCAGATGGATGTTACTTATTCCATCTGGACCACAGGCTGATGATTGTTTGATGTTGTGTATGATGTGTCGTGTCTGCGCATGTGTGAATGGTGTGAATAGTGGATATGTGCTGAATGTGTGTTTACGTCTGATGATTGTCCTGTCTTTTTGTGTAGGAGTGATGTGGCTGATGTGTGAGTAGTGGTTAATGAGTGTGTTTGCTTGTTGTTTATTTGATGGTACAGATGATGTGTCGGTCGTGATGGCTGCGTGTGTGCGTGTTATATTGCTGTTTGAGAGTGTGATGCTTTTCAGTGTGTTGTATAGTTTTGTGGTGTTTGATCTGTGATCTAGTGTTTTTATGTAGTTGTGCCAGTTCAGTGATTTTTGTTCATGTATCTTGGTGTTGATTGTGGTGTTGAGTGCGTGTATTTGTTCGGATGTATTGTGTGAGTGTGGTGTCGGAGAGTGTTTCAGTGTGTCGCGTTATTTGATGAGTGTGTGTATTTCTTGTGTAAAGTTTGGGTTGTGGTGTTTTCTGTGTCCTTTTGGGATGTGTTGTTTGTCTGCCTTGTGTATGAGCTAAGTTAGTTGTGGTGTTTGAAGGAAAACCACTAGCTGGTCGGAAAATTCGATCAGCTGAGGCCAAAATGTCCCATACCACAAACACATAATCGCCAATCTCTTCCATTCAAGCGTTTTCCTGTAGAGTCTCTGTGATGATATTTGGAAACCACTTGTCTGTGATCGCCTGGTTTTGGTGTGCATATGTATACGGATATGTATGTATGTTTGTGTGTGTGTGTTTGTATGTGTGCGACTCGTCTGTCTTGTGTTCAAGTGTGTGTTTGTGTTGACCTTTGAGTAAACCGGCTGTGTAAGCGTGCGGAGTTGATGTGTGGATCGGATAGTGTGCGATTGTGCAGGTGTGTGGAGAGTCGGGTGTATCAATTACTGTGTCTTGTGTTAATCGTATTCATATGCATCCACTTGTTCTCTATTTTTGGTCACTGTCATTCATCGCTGTGCAATAAATTACTTGTAAGAAGCTTGTAAAATGACAAGGGCGGTGAAACAGCAACTTATATGTCGTACCCCGCTATGAGCCTAACCACAGCAACAACGCTCATGCAAAAATTCGGTCCAAAATACCAGGTTCGAATATACGCTAAACTATAGCAACAATTTTCGAAATTCGAGCTCCAAACCCAAACAAAAGTCCAACACCGAATCCATTATATATTATCTATATGTATAATGTATTATATATATATATGAATAACATGGTCAGAGAACATCATAAAATCAATTCAATTCAAGCATGCCCATATATTACGCCAAATAACCCGTTATAAAGAGAACCACAAATTGCTCATAACATGTGATTTTACAATTTCAATCTAACACATGAGAATCACATGGATGTAAAAGTCTAGTACATAGACATTAAAATGGAATAAAGACCAAGTTTGCCGAAAAACTGACACGTTATGAAATAGTTATTGCGAGTACCAAATCACATATTAGCATAATACAACGTTAATATGCTCTAATTTCATGCGTCACAAAAACTTCTGACTGCCACAAATTAACTTTGAGCCCAAACGCTACACAGGCTTAACACAATTGTTTGCAAACAAAGCGATGCTGTTGAACCCAGATGAACATCTTAGTCTAGAACAGAACCGCATTTGATTATGAATAAAAGACAAACCAACAGTTCAAATCTACTACCATGCAACAACGGAAATCCAGATATATTACACAAATACCATGAATAACCTACCCAAAAAATTAATAGGTTCAGTAACTTATGGCGCACCATTACTCATCACAAGAGCTATTAAAATGTAACACAAAAATATAAACACTGAACCATTTTATAAAAAAATGCAAAAACACTAACTTTATTCTAATACAAGCTGTAAAATGTAAATAAAATATTATTACCGAATTCAGCTATATGAAATATTTCTAATTTAAATTGAATTTAGTCAATTTCATCGCATTTTCGTAAGATATTAGGGCACTTTTTCATCCAACTATGACATCGCTCTTTAATTGTTGCCCTTCATTTGCTACATTGCAATATATACATACTGTGCAATATATATATATATATCTATATATATAAAAGAGATCCTCTGTGTGTGTGTGTGTGTGTCTGTGTGTGTGTGCTCACCATCCTTGGTCCATTTTCTATCAGCTAATACTCGGCCACCACTTGGCGTACCCGCTAACAATATATACCATCACGTTGGAAATTTTCTTGTCTACACGATAGGATACATTTCAAATTTTAATAATAAGACCAAAAAAAGTTATCGCGGTGAAAACACAAAATGAACCCTGAAAAATGCGAAAATTGTGGTCAATGCTCTGCCATCTACTCCTCATAAACCAGAAATGGTACAGCCAAACAGATTATACCACTGTGTAGAGAATTTTCTGTTCTACAAGATAGGTTATAATTCATATCCAAAAATAGAACATAAAAGATGTAAACATGACAAAATTTCAATCTATATTCAAAATTATATTTATACTCCACGCGTCCGATTTTCTATACTTTTTTCTCTATGTATCAAAAACTAATTATCACACAACTAAATAAATAATACCATCATGCTGGGAATTTTGTTTGCTACAACACGGTATAATTTTTAATTTTCCAAAGTGTATTAAAAAAAAGTTACGGCGGTGTGAAGTCAAAATGACAAAGTCAAAAATGCAAAATTAGCACTGGAAACCGTGAATGTTTTGGTAAATATTCCCCTATCTATTCCTCATAAACCAGCAATGGTACAGCTATAAAAATTATACTATTGTGTAGATAATTTTGTGTTCTACAAGAAAAGTTATAATTTATACCCACAAATGATACAAAAAATGTGTAAAATTGGCAAAATTGTCAAATACATCCAAAATTACACTTGATCACCGGGCGCCTAAATTAATTCATTTTTCTACCTATTTCTCAGGAACTATTTGTCACACATTAAAATAAATTATATCATCGTGCTGGAAATTGTATTTTTTAAAATTCGGTATAATTCTTAATTTTCCAAAGTGTATCTGAAGGAAGTGACGGCGGTGTAAAGTCAAAAGGACATATTGCCAATTTGACAGCTATTATGCGCACTTGCGATTACACAGGAATATACTACTGTGTAGAGAATTTTGTGTTCTACAAGAAAAGGTGTAATTTATACCCACAAATGATACAAAAAACGTGTAAAATTGGCAAAATTCTCAAATACATCCAAAATTACACTTGAACACCGGGTGACTACAATTTATTCATTTTTATACCCATTTCTCAGGAACTATTTGTCATACATTAAAATTAATTATACCATCGTGCTAGAAATTATGTTTCCTACAGTACGGTATAATTATTAATTTTCCTAAGTGTATCTGAAGGAAGTTACGCCGGTGTAAAGTCAAAATGTCATGTTGCCAATTTGACAGCTATTATGCGTACTTGCGATTACACATGAATATACACTGATTAAATTTCACTGAAGTCCAATCACAATTTACGCACTTGCGATTACACAGGAATATACTACTGTGTAGAGAATTTTGTGTTCTACAAGATAAGCTATAATTTATACCCACAAATGATACAAAAAACGTGTAAAATTGGCAAAATTCTCAAATACATCCAAAATTACACTTGAACACCGGGCGACTAAAATTAATTCATTTTTCTACTATTTCTCAGTAACTATTTGTTACACATAAAAATAAATTATACCATCGTTCTAGAAATCTTTTCTTCTACAATACGGTATAATTTGTAATTTTCCAAAGGGTATCTGAAGGAAGTTACGGCGGTGTAAAGTCAAAAGGACATATTGCCAATTTGACAGCTATTATGCGCACTTGCGATTACACAGGAATATACACCGATTAAATTTCACTGAAGCCCAATCACAATTAAGAATGCATCATATTATCTCCAAGCATGGATGGTGTGGTTTTATTGCGTACAGTTTAATTAATGCTACACTCTACTGAATATAAAGGCTTTATTGTCCTCAATAACGTTCCGCACGACGGGCGGGTAAAATGCTATTGGGAACAAAGTAAACTACTGAATTTAACTGTGTAATTTAATTGGTTTAATTTCAAGTTGCATAAGCATAAGTTGCATAAGGATATGGGTTGCAATATCATGTAATGCCAACTTATGCTGTTTTAGCGGAAGCATTAACCTGGAATTATAGAGATGACAGAATTGCATTGTTTTCATAGTGTTGTGGAAAAACATGTTTTCTAAATTGAAACATAAATTTCACATTTAGACTTTTAGATTAGCTATAACTTTCCTGTGGGTTTGTTTTTCTTTTTCAATTTGCACTAATTTTTTTATGAATTGAATATTAATTATATTTTATGAACTGTTCCGCACGACGGGCGAATTAAATGTATCTATAAAGAGTGGGTTTAAATGATAGCGAGGTATATGATATTTTGCTAGCAGTAAATATTCTAGCGATAAAAGTAGAATAGCTCTTAAGCAAATGATTTTGGAGAATGATGTGAACCTTTAAATATATTTTGCGATCTGATGATATATGTATTAGGAATAACACGTAGCAGAATATAGATTGCATAATATAATATCGGCTGTAATATCAAGGGCTGCATTATCGATGTAATCCAAAAAATAACAACTGTATGAATATGATGCATTAGTGGAAGCATTAACCGGGAATTATGAGATAATATGATAATGGTGTAAAATTATATCGCATTATGCAACAAATGTGAATTTAGCTACCTTACAGTTTGGTCCCGATACTATATTGGCGGGTTGAGAGAAAAGTATTGGTGGGCCGCGTGTTTGGGACCCCTGGGGTAGATAATCTCAGTCTTCTGATTACAAATTATGATCGCATCAGTATATTTTGTGATCACAAACTAATAAGTTAAATCACCTCACACTAGGCTGAGAGCGGTCAAGATTGAATGGTTGGGTTGGGTTGGGTAGGTTTGACTCAGGTTATATTGGGTTTTAATGATAGCGGAAAATATATAAATTTTAACAATAAATATTATAGCGGTAAAAGTGAAATAGTACTTAAGCAAATGATATTGGGGAATGATGTTAAGTAATAAATATAGTTTGGAAACAGTCTGATGAAAAGATTTCATCATCTTTCATTGTTTGTTTCGTGTTTGTGTTCTGAATTATACCACACGACGGGCAGATTTATATATCAGGCGGGTTGAGGGATAATATTTGTCAAAATAAGAACAAAAATATTCACATTTAGACTTTTCTATTGGTTAAGATATTTATAGGTTACATTTTTTGCTTTTCAATTTGTATTCATTATATTTTATGGATTTGATATGAATTTTATTGTATGAATTGTTCCGCACGACGAGTGGGTTTAAAAAAGTGTTTTTAGATCATTTTTTCAAATGGTTCATTTAAAAAAAGGTTTTTTTTTTAAAATAAAAATGTTCCGCGGGCAGCAACTATAGACAATAGAACGTTCAATTTACCCTGTAGAATTAATCCATACACAAAACCAATGGACTTGACTTCAAGATGCAGAACGGATCGTGTTCGAGTTCTGAATTATTCAGCACGACGGGCGGGTATAAAAATGACTCAGGCGGACTGAGGGGAAATATTGTGTCGAAATAAAAATAATTAAACTTATAATTTTCAATTGATTAATATTTTTATGAGTGTACCCTATTTCATTTTTATTTTTCCATATTTTTTATTAATTGAATATGAATTTCATGTCATGAATTGCTCCGCACAACGGGCGGGTTTTAATGCTATATCTATATATATAAAAGAGATCCTCTGTGTGTCTGTGTGTGTGTCTGTGTGTCTGTGTGTCTGTTCGACCCTCCTTGGTCCATTTTCTATCAGCTATTATTCGGCCACCACTCAGCCTACCCGCAAAAAATTTATACCATCACGTTGGAAATTTTCTTGTCTACACTTTGGATTACATTTCAAATTTCAAAAATGAGATCAAAAAAAGTTAAAGCGATGAAAAGACAAAATGAACCCTGAAAATGCGAAAATTTTGGTTAATTTTCTGAAGACTACTCCTCCTAAACCAACAATAGTACAACTATAAAAACTATACCACTGTGTAGAAAATTTTCTCTGTTACTCAACGAATTATAATTTATACCCAAAAATTAAATATAAAACATGTAAAATGGAAAACAATCAATCTACATTCAAAATTTTATTTAAACTCCACGCGTCCGATTTTCTATATTTTTTCTCTATTTCTCACAAACTAATAATCACACATCTAAATAAATAATACCATCATGCTGGGAATTTTGTTTGCTACAACACGGCATAATTTGTAATTTTCCAAAGTGTATTAAAAAAAAGTTACGGCGGTGTGAAGTGTAAATGACAAAGTCAAAAAGGCAAAATTAGCACACAAAAAAAGTGAATATTTTGGTCAATATTCCGCTATCTATTCCTCATAAACCAGCAATGGTACAACTATAAAAGTTATACTATTATGTAGATAATTTTGTGTTCTATAAGAAAATTTATAATTTGTACCCACAAATGATACAAAAAACGTGTAAAATTGGCAAAATTCTCAAATACATCCAAAATTACACTTGAACACCGGGTGATTAAAATAATTCATTATTCTACCTATTTCTCAAGAAATATTTGTCACACATTACAATAAATTATACCATCGTGCTAGAAATTTTGTTTTCTACAATACGGTATAATTTTTAATTTTCCAAAGTGTATCTAAAGGAAGTTACGGCGATGTAAAGTCAAAATGTCATGTTGCCAATTTGACAGCTATTATGCGCACTTGCGATTACACATGAATATACACTGATTTAATTTCACTGAAGTCCAATCACAATTTACGCACTTGCGATTACACAGGAATATACTACTGTGTAGAGAATTTTGTGTTCTACAATATAAGCTATAATTTATACCCACAAATGGTACAAAAAACGTGTAAAATTGGCAAAATTCTCAAATACATCCAAAATTACACTTTAACACCGGGCGACTAAAATTTATTTATTTTTCTACTATTTCATAGTAACTATTTGTTATACATAAAAATAAATTATACCATCGTGCTAGAAATCTTGTTTTCTACAATACGGTATAATTTGTAATTTTCCAAAGGGTATCTGAAGGAAGTTACGGCGGTGTAAAGTCAAAAGGACATATTGCCAATTTGACAGCTATTATGCGCACTTGCGATTACACACGAATATACACCGATTAAATTTCACTGAAGCCCAATCACAATTAAGAATGCATCATATTATCTCCAAGCATGGATGGTGTGGTTTTTTTGCGTACAGTTTAATTAATGCTACACTATACTGAATAGAAAGTCTTTATTGAACTCAATATTTACACATCAAATGTTCCGCACGACGGGCGGGTAAAATGCTACTTGGAACAAAGTAAGCTACTGAATTTTACTGTGTAATTTAATTGGTTTAATTTCAAGTTGCATACGCTTAAGTTGCATAAGGATACGGGTTGTAATATCATGCAATGCCAAGTATATGCATATGCTGTTTTAGAGGAAGCATTAATCTGGAATTATAGAGATGTTTCATTGTTTTGATAGTGTTACACCTCTGAATTACTACACACGAAGGACGGGTGTGAATTTGAGTAGTGTTGAGGGAAAAACATCGTCAATAATTAAAACAAGAATTTACAAATTTGACTTTTCTATTGGTCGTTTTTCATCAATTTTCTTTGTGTTTGTTTCGTGTTTGAGTTCTGAATTATTCCGCACGACGGGCATCTTTAAATATGAGGCGGGTTGTGGAAAAACATGTTTTCTAAATTGAAACATAAATTTTATATTTAGACTTTTATATTAGCTAAAACTTTCCTGTGGGTTTGTTAATCTTTTTCAATTTGCACTAATTTTTTTATGAATTGAATATTAATTATATTTTATAAACTGCTCCGCACGACGGGCGAATTAAATGTATCTATAAAGAGTGGGTTTAAATGATAGCGAGGTATATGATATTTTGCTAGCAGTAAATATTCTAGCGATAAAAGTAGGATAGCTCTTAAGCAAATGATTTTGGAGAATGATGTGAACCTTTAAATATATTGTGCGATCTGATGATATATGAATTAGGAATAATACGTAGCAGAATATAGATTGCATAATATAATATCGGCTGTAATATCAAGGACTGCAATATCGGTGTAATCCAAAAAATAACAACTGTATGAATATGATGCATTAGTGGAAGCATTAACCGGGAATTATGAGATAATACGATAATGGTGTATAATTATATCGCAATATGCAACAAATGTGAATTTAGCTGCCTTACAGTTTGGTCCCGATACTATATTGGCGGGTTGAGAGAAAAGTATTGGTGGGCCGCGTGTTTGGGACCCCTGGGGTAGATAATCTCAGTCTTCTGATTACAAATAATGATCGCATCAGTATATTTTGTGATCACAAACTAATAAGTTAAATCACCTCAGACTAGGCTGAGAGCGGTCAAGATTGGATGATTGGGTTGGGTTGGGTAGGTTTGACTCAGGTTATATTGGGTTTTAATGATAGCGGAAAATATATAAATTTTAACAATAAATATTATAGCGGAAAAAGTGGAATAGTACTTAAGCAAATGATATTGGGGAATGATGTTAAGTAATATATATAGTTTGGAAACATTCTGATGAAAAGATTTCATCATCTTTCATTGTTTGTTTCCTGTTTGTGTTTTGAATTATACCACACGACGGGCAGATTTATATATCAGGCGGCTTGAGGGATAATATTTGTCAAAATTAATACAAAAATATTCACATTTAGACTTTCCTATTGGTCAAGATATTTATAGCTTACATTTTGCTTTTCAATTTGTATTCATTATATTTTATGGATTTGATATGAATTTTATTGTATGAATTGTTCCGCACGACGGGTGGGTTTAAAAAAGTGTTTTAGATAATTTTTTCAAATGGTTCATTTAAAAAAAGGTAATTTTCTTTACAAATAAAAATGTTCTGCGGGCAGCAACTATAGACAATAGAACGTTCAATTTTCCCTGTAGAATTAATCCATACACAAAACCAATGGATTTGACTTAAAATATGAATTTTATTGTATGAATTGTTCCGCACGACGGGCGGGTTTAAAAAAAGTGTTTCCATTTTTTAGTTCATTTTTTTCAAATGGTTCATTTAAAAAAAGTATTTTTTTTTAAATAAAAATGCTACGCGGGCAGCAACTATAGACATTAGAACGTTCAATTTACCCTGTAGAATTAATCCATACACAAAACCAATGGATTTGACTTCAAGATGCAGAACGGATCGTGTTCTGAATTATTCAGCACGACGGGCGGGTTTAAAAATGACTCAGGCAGACTGAGGGGAAATATTTTGTCGAAATAAAAATAATTAAACTTATAATTTTCAATTGATTAATATTTTTATGAGTGTACCCTATTTCATTTTTATTTTTCCATATTTTTTATTAATTGAATATGAATTTCATGTCATGAATTGCTCCGCACAACGGGCGGGTTTTAATGCTATATATATACATAAAGAAGAAATTATCTGTCTGTCTGTGTATGTATGCTTGAATATGAGGTGACATAATTGCGCTGGCTCATGGTTCGCTGGTTCAATTATCAGGGGCTTCAAACGCAAACGAAGCGATGGCTCATTTGTATGAAATAAAAATGTCCCGCGGGCAGCAATAAAACGTTCAATTTCACCGTATAGAATGAATTCATATACAAAACTAATGGATTTGACTTCAAGAACCAGAACGGATGGTGTTCGAGTTCTGAATTTTTCCTCACGTCGGGCGGGTTTAAATATGAGGCGGGTTGAGTGAAATATTTTGTCAAAATAAAATTAAAAATAATGAAATTTAGACTTTTTAATTGATTAAGGTCTTCATGAGTTTGCCTTATTTATTTTTAATTTGCAATATTTTTATGAATTGTTCCGCACAACGGGCGGGTTTTAATGCGGTTTTAATGCTATATATATACATAAAGAAGAAATTATCTGTCTGTCTGTGTATGTATGCTTGAATATGAGGTGACATAATTGCGCTGGTTCATGGTTCGCTGGTTCAATGATCAGGGGCTTCAAACGCAAACGAAGCGATGGCTCATTTTTATGAAATAAAAATGTCCCGCGGGCAGCAATAAAACGTTCAATTTCACCGTGTATAATGAATTCATATACAAAACTAATGGATTTGACTTCAAGAACCAGAACGGATGGTGTTCGAGTTCTGAATTATTCCGCACGTCGGCCGGGTTTAAATATGAGGCGGGCTGAGTGAAAATATTTTGTCAAAATGTAAATTAAAAATAATGAAATTTAGACTTTTTAATTGATTAAGGTTTTTATGAGTTTGCCTTATTTATTTTTAATTTGCAATATTTTTATGAATTCTTCCGCACAACGGGCGGGTTTTAATGCTAGTCTATATATATAAAAGAGATCCTCTGTGTGTGTGTGTGTGTGTCTGTGTGTGTGTGCTCACCATCCTTGGTCCATTTTCTATCAGCTAATACTCGGCCACCACTTGGCGTACCCGCTAACAATATATACCATCACGTTGGAAATTTTCTTGTCTACACGATAGGATACATTTCAAATTTTAATAATAAGACCAAAAAAAGTTATCGCGGTGAAAACACAAAATGAACCCTGAAAAATGCGAAAATTGTGGTCAATGCTCTGCCATCTACTCCTCATAAACCAGAAATGGTACAGCCAAACAGATTATACCACTGTGTAGAGAATTTTCTGTTCTACAAGATAGGTTATAATTCATATCCAAAAATAGAACATAAAAGATGTAAACATGACAAAATTTCAATCTATATTCAAAATTATATTTATACTCCACGCGTCCGATTTTCTATACTTTTTTCTCTATGTATCAAAAACTAATTATCACACAACTAAATAAATAATACCATCATGCTGGGAATTTTGTTTGCTACAACACGGTATAATTTTTAATTTTCCAAAGTGTATTAAAAAAAAGTTACGGCGGTGTGAAGTCAAAATGACAAAGTCAAAAATGCAAAATTAGCACTGGAAACCGTGAATGTTTTGGTAAATATTCCCCTATCTATTCCTCATAAACCAGCAATGGTACAGCTATAAAAATTATACTATTGTGTAGATAATTTTGTGTTCTACAAGAAAAGTTATAATTTATACCCACAAATGATACAAAAAATGTGTAAAATTGGCAAAATTGTCAAATACATCCAAAATTACACTTGATCACCGGGCGCCTAAATTAATTCATTTTTCTACCTATTTCTCAGGAACTATTTGTCACACATTAAAATAAATTATATCATCGTGCTGGAAATTGTATTTTTTAAAATTCGGTATAATTCTTAATTTTCCAAAGTGTATCTGAAGGAAGTGACGGCGGTGTAAAGTCAAAAGGACATATTGCCAATTTGACAGCTATTATGCGCACTTGCGATTACACAGGAATATACTACTGTGTAGAGAATTTTGTGTTCTACAAGAAAAGGTGTAATTTATACCCACAAATGATACAAAAAACGTGTAAAATTGGCAAAATTCTCAAATACATCCAAAATTACACTTGAACACCGGGTGACTACAATTTATTCATTTTTATACCCATTTCTCAGGAACTATTTGTCATACATTAAAATTAATTATACCATCGTGCTAGAAATTATGTTTCCTACAGTACGGTATAATTATTAATTTTCCTAAGTGTATCTGAAGGAAGTTACGCCGGTGTAAAGTCAAAATGTCATGTTGCCAATTTGACAGCTATTATGCGTACTTGCGATTACACATGAATATACACTGATTAAATTTCACTGAAGTCCAATCACAATTTACGCACTTGCGATTACACAGGAATATACTACTGTGTAGAGAATTTTGTGTTCTACAAGATAAGCTATAATTTATACCCACAAATGATACAAAAAACGTGTAAAATTGGCAAAATTCTCAAATACATCCAAAATTACACTTGAACACCGGGCGACTAAAATTAATTCATTTTTCTACTATTTCTCAGTAACTATTTGTTACACATAAAAATAAATTATACCATCGTTCTAGAAATCTTTTCTTCTACAATACGGTATAATTTGTAATTTTCCAAAGGGTATCTGAAGGAAGTTACGGCGGTGTAAAGTCAAAAGGACATATTGCCAATTTGACAGCTATTATGCGCACTTGCGATTACACAGGAATATACACCGATTAAATTTCACTGAAGCCCAATCACAATTAAGAATGCATCATATTATCTCCAAGCATGGATGGTGTGGTTTTATTGCGTACAGTTTAATTAATGCTACACTCTACTGAATATAAAGGCTTTATTGTCCTCAATAACGTTCCGCACGACGGGCGGGTAAAATGCTATTGGGAACAAAGTAAACTACTGAATTTAACTGTGTAATTTAATTGGTTTAATTTCAAGTTGCATAAGCATAAGTTGCATAAGGATATGGGTTGCAATATCATGTAATGCCAACTTATGCTGTTTTAGCGGAAGCATTAACCTGGAATTATAGAGATGACAGAATTGCATTGTTTTCATAGTGTTGTGGAAAAACATGTTTTCTAAATTGAAACATAAATTTCACATTTAGACTTTTAGATTAGCTATAACTTTCCTGTGGGTTTGTTTTTCTTTTTCAATTTGCACTAATTTTTTTATGAATTGAATATTAATTATATTTTATGAACTGTTCCGCACGACGGGCGAATTAAATGTATCTATAAAGAGTGGGTTTAAATGATAGCGAGGTATATGATATTTTGCTAGCAGTAAATATTCTAGCGATAAAAGTAGAATAGCTCTTAAGCAAATGATTTTGGAGAATGATGTGAACCTTTAAATATATTTTGCGATCTGATGATATATGTATTAGGAATAACACGTAGCAGAATATAGATTGCATAATATAATATCGGCTGTAATATCAAGGGCTGCATTATCGATGTAATCCAAAAAATAACAACTGTATGAATATGATGCATTAGTGGAAGCATTAACCGGGAATTATGAGATAATATGATAATGGTGTAAAATTATATCGCATTATGCAACAAATGTGAATTTAGCTACCTTACAGTTTGGTCCCGATACTATATTGGCGGGTTGAGAGAAAAGTATTGGTGGGCCGCGTGTTTGGGACCCCTGGGGTAGATAATCTCAGTCTTCTGATTACAAATTATGATCGCATCAGTATATTTTGTGATCACAAACTAATAAGTTAAATCACCTCACACTAGGCTGAGAGCGGTCAAGATTGAATGGTTGGGTTGGGTTGGGTAGGTTTGACTCAGGTTATATTGGGTTTTAATGATAGCGGAAAATATATAAATTTTAACAATAAATATTATAGCGGTAAAAGTGAAATAGTACTTAAGCAAATGATATTGGGGAATGATGTTAAGTAATAAATATAGTTTGGAAACAGTCTGATGAAAAGATTTCATCATCTTTCATTGTTTGTTTCGTGTTTGTGTTCTGAATTATACCACACGACGGGCAGATTTATATATCAGGCGGGTTGAGGGATAATATTTGTCAAAATAAGAACAAAAATATTCACATTTAGACTTTTCTATTGGTTAAGATATTTATAGGTTACATTTTTTGCTTTTCAATTTGTATTCATTATATTTTATGGATTTGATATGAATTTTATTGTATGAATTGTTCCGCACGACGAGTGGGTTTAAAAAAGTGTTTTTAGATCATTTTTTCAAATGGTTCATTTAAAAAAAGGTTTTTTTTTTTAAATAAAAATGTTCCGCGGGCAGCAACTATAGACAATAGAACGTTCAATTTACCCTGTAGAATTAATCCATACACAAAACCAATGGACTTGACTTCAAGATGCAGAACGGATCGTGTTCGAGTTCTGAATTATTCAGCACGACGGGCGGGTATAAAAATGACTCAGGCGGACTGAGGGGAAATATTGTGTCGAAATAAAAATAATTAAACTTATAATTTTCAATTGATTAATATTTTTATGAGTGTACCCTATTTCATTTTTATTTTTCCATATTTTTTATTAATTGAATATGAATTTCATGTCATGAATTGCTCCGCACAACGGGCGGGTTTTAATGCTATATCTATATATATAAAAGAGATCCTCTGTGTGTCTGTGTGTGTGTCTGTGTGTCTGTGTGTCTGTTCGACCCTCCTTGGTCCATTTTCTATCAGCTATTATTCGGCCACCACTCAGCCTACCCGCAAAAAATTTATACCATCACGTTGGAAATTTTCTTGTCTACACTTTGGATTACATTTCAAATTTCAAAAATGAGATCAAAAAAAGTTAAAGCGATGAAAAGACAAAATGAACCCTGAAAATGCGAAAATTTTGGTTAATTTTCTGAAGACTACTCCTCCTAAACCAACAATAGTACAACTATAAAAACTATACCACTGTGTAGAAAATTTTCTCTGTTACTCAACGAATTATAATTTATACCCAAAAATTAAATATAAAACATGTAAAATGGAAAACAATCAATCTACATTCAAAATTTTATTTAAACTCCACGCGTCCGATTTTCTATATTTTTTCTCTATTTCTCACAAACTAATAATCACACATCTAAATAAATAATACCATCATGCTGGGAATTTTGTTTGCTACAACACGGCATAATTTGTAATTTTCCAAAGTGTATTAAAAAAAAGTTACGGCGGTGTGAAGTGTAAATGACAAAGTCAAAAAGGCAAAATTAGCACACAAAAAAAGTGAATATTTTGGTCAATATTCCGCTATCTATTCCTCATAAACCAGCAATGGTACAACTATAAAAGTTATACTATTATGTAGATAATTTTGTGTTCTATAAGAAAATTTATAATTTGTACCCACAAATGATACAAAAAACGTGTAAAATTGGCAAAATTCTCAAATACATCCAAAATTACACTTGAACACCCGGTAATTAAAATAATTCATTATTCTACCTATTTCTCAAGAAATATTTGTCACACATTACAATAAATTATACCATCGTGCTAGAAATTTTGTTTTCTACAATACGGTATAATTTTTAATTTTCCAAAGTGTATCTAAAGGAAGTTACGGCGATGTAAAGTCAAAATGTCATGTTGCCAATTTGACAGCTATTATGCGCACTTGCGATTACACATGAATATACACTGATTTAATTTCACTGAAGTCCAATCACAATTTACGCACTTGCGATTACACAGGAATATACTACTGTGTAGAGAATTTTGTGTTCTACAATATAAGCTATAATTTATACCCACAAATGGTACAAAAAACGTGTAAAATTGGCAAAATTCTCAAATACATCCAAAATTACACTTTAACACCGGGCGACTAAAATTTATTTATTTTTCTACTATTTCATAGTAACTATTTGTTATACATAAAAATAAATTATACCATCGTGCTAGAAATCTTGTTTTCTACAATACGGTATAATTTGTAATTTTCCAAAGGGTATCTGAAGGAAGTTACGGCGGTGTAAAGTCAAAAGGACATATTGCCAATTTGACAGCTATTATGCGCACTTGCGATTACACACGAATATACACCGATTAAATTTCACTGAAGCCCAATCACAATTAAGAATGCATCATATTATCTCCAAGCATGGATGGTGTGGTTTTTTTGCGTACAGTTTAATTAATGCTACACTATACTGAATAGAAAGTCTTTATTGAACTCAATATTTACACATCAAATGTTCCGCACGACGGGCGGGTAAAATGCTACTTGGAACAAAGTAAGCTACTGAATTTTACTGTGTAATTTAATTGGTTTAATTTCAAGTTGCATACGCTTAAGTTGCATAAGGATACGGGTTGTAATATCATGCAATGCCAAGTATATGCATATGCTGTTTTAGAGGAAGCATTAATCTGGAATTATAGAGATGTTTCATTGTTTTGATAGTGTTACACCTCTGAATTACTACACACGAAGGACGGGTGTGAATTTGAGTAGTGTTGAGGGAAAAACATCGTCAATAATTAAAACAAGAATTTACAAATTTGACTTTTCTATTGGTCGTTTTTCATCAATTTTCTTTGTGTTTGTTTCGTGTTTGAGTTCTGAATTATTCCGCACGACGGGCATCTTTAAATATGAGGCGGGTTGTGGAAAAACATGTTTTCTAAATTGAAACATAAATTTTATATTTAGACTTTTATATTAGCTAAAACTTTCCTGTGGGTTTGTTAATCTTTTTCAATTTGCACTAATTTTTTTATGAATTGAATATTAATTATATTTTATAAACTGCTCCGCACGACGGGCGAATTAAATGTATCTATAAAGAGTGGGTTTAAATGATAGCGAGGTATATGATATTTTGCTAGCAGTAAATATTCTAGCGATAAAAGTAGGATAGCTCTTAAGCAAATGATTTTGGAGAATGATGTGAACCTTTAAATATATTGTGCGATCTGATGATATATGAATTAGGAATAATACGTAGCAGAATATAGATTGCATAATATAATATCGGCTGTAATATCAAGGACTGCAATATCGGTGTAATCCAAAAAATAACAACTGTATGAATATGATGCATTAGTGGAAGCATTAACCGGGAATTATGAGATAATACGATAATGGTGTATAATTATATCGCAATATGCAACAAATGTGAATTTAGCTGCCTTACAGTTTGGTCCCGATACTATATTGGCGGGTTGAGAGAAAAGTATTGGTGGGCCGCGTGTTTGGGACCCCTGGGGTAGATAATCTCAGTCTTCTGATTACAAATAATGATCGCATCAGTATATTTTGTGATCACAAACTAATAAGTTAAATCACCTCAGACTAGGCTGAGAGCGGTCAAGATTGGATGATTGGGTTGGGTTGGGTAGGTTTGACTCAGGTTATATTGGGTTTTAATGATAGCGGAAAATATATAAATTTTAACAATAAATATTATAGCGGAAAAAGTGGAATAGTACTTAAGCAAATGATATTGGGGAATGATGTTAAGTAATATATATAGTTTGGAAACATTCTGATGAAAAGATTTCATCATCTTTCATTGTTTGTTTCCTGTTTGTGTTTTGAATTATACCACACGACGGGCAGATTTATATATCAGGCGGCTTGAGGGATAATATTTGTCAAAATTAATACAAAAATATTCACATTTAGACTTTCCTATTGGTCAAGATATTTATAGCTTACATTTTGCTTTTCAATTTGTATTCATTATATTTTATGGATTTGATATGAATTTTATTGTATGAATTGTTCCGCACGACGGGTGGGTTTAAAAAAGTGTTTTAGATAATTTTTTCAAATGGTTCATTTAAAAAAAGGTAATTTTCTTTACAAATAAAAATGTTCTGCGGGCAGCAACTATAGACAATAGAACGTTCAATTTTCCCTGTAGAATTAATCCATACACAAAACCAATGGATTTGACTTAAAATATGAATTTTATTGTATGAATTGTTCCGCACGACGGGCGGGTTTAAAAAAAGTGTTTCCATTTTTTAGTTCATTTTTTTCAAATGGTTCATTTAAAAAAAGTATTTTTTTTTAAATAAAAATGCTACGCGGGCAGCAACTATAGACATTAGAACGTTCAATTTACCCTGTAGAATTAATCCATACACAAAACCAATGGATTTGACTTCAAGATGCAGAACGGATCGTGTTCTGAATTATTCAGCACGACGGGCGGGTTTAAAAATGACTCAGGCAGACTGAGGGGAAATATTTTGTCGAAATAAAAATAATTAAACTTATAATTTTCAATTGATTAATATTTTTATGAGTGTACCCTATTTCATTTTTATTTTTCCATATTTTTTATTAATTGAATATGAATTTCATGTCATGAATTGCTCCGCACAACGGGCGGGTTTTAATGCTATATATATACATAAAGAAGAAATTATCTGTCTGTCTGTGTATGTATGCTTGAATATGAGGTGACATAATTGCGCTGGCTCATGGTTCGCTGGTTCAATTATCAGGGGCTTCAAACGCAAACGAAGCGATGGCTCATTTGTATGAAATAAAAATGTCCCGCGGGCAGCAATAAAACGTTCAATTTCACCGTATAGAATGAATTCATATACAAAACTAATGGATTTGACTTCAAGAACCAGAACGGATGGTGTTCGAGTTCTGAATTTTTCCTCACGTCGGGCGGGTTTAAATATGAGGCGGGTTGAGTGAAATATTTTGTCAAAATAAAATTAAAAATAATGAAATTTAGACTTTTTAATTGATTAAGGTCTTCATGAGTTTGCCTTATTTATTTTTAATTTGCAATATTTTTATGAATTGTTCCGCACAACGGGCGGGTTTTAATGCGGTTTTAATGCTATATATATACATAAAGAAGAAATTATCTGTCTGTCTGTGTATGTATGCTTGAATATGAGGTGACATAATTGCGCTGGTTCATGGTTCGCTGGTTCAATGATCAGGGGCTTCAAACGCAAACGAAGCGATGGCTCATTTTTATGAAATAAAAATGTCCCGCGGGCAGCAATAAAACGTTCAATTTCACCGTGTATAATGAATTCATATACAAAACTAATGGATTTGACTTCAAGAACCAGAACGGATGGTGTTCGAGTTCTGAATTATTCCGCACGTCGGCCGGGTTTAAATATGAGGCGGGCTGAGTGAAAATATTTTGTCAAAATGTAAATTAAAAATAATGAAATTTAGACTTTTTAATTGATTAAGGTTTTTATGAGTTTGCCTTATTTATTTTTAATTTGCAATATTTTTATGAATTCTTCCGCACAACGGGCGGGTTTTAATGCTAGTATAATAATAAAGCTCAACGTACGTCAGTGTGTGTGCAGAACGGCAAATTGGTGTATATATATTGGTGTGTGTGTCTGTGTGTCGATATGCCATGACTCACGTGCATTGCAGCGAGCGTTTGCAGCGAGCGTTTGCAAATGCCCAGTGGCGTGCAGAGTGCGTAGTAAAACAGAGTGTTTAAATAAGTACATTGTCGTGCATGTGCGTGTTCCACAGGCGTTTTTCGAGTGGATATGTGTAGCTTACCAATATTGTAATTGTAATTAACATTTATTTTTCTACTGGTGTTTGTTTTTCACCATTATTCTACACACTGCGCCATTCAGTTGAGCGATTGCTAGAAACGCCCATGCGAGATTGCCACCTCAGGGGACCGACATAGGTTTCGTCCACAAAGTAAAAGTGCCACACAATTCTGCCGCGCTCACATTCTTTCTACGCGTGCCACAGTGGTCGCGTTCAAGTGGCGTGGCTGATGTGTGCGTGCTGAGTCATGGTCGTTTTTGTCCACACTCAGTGGTTTTCAAACTTGGTGTATGTGGTCGAATTGTCCACACTCGTGATACGGCTCAGGCGGCACACTGATGTATATATTGGTGTGTGTGTCTGTGTGTCGATATACCATGACTCACGTGCATTGCAGCGAGCGTTTGCAAATGCACAGTGGCGTGCAGAGTGCGTAGTAAAACGGAGTGTTTAATTAAGTACATCGTCGTGCATGTGCGTGTTCCAGAAGCGTTTTTCAAGTGTATATGTGTAGCTTACCAATATTGTAATTGTAATTATCATATATTTTTCTATTAGTGTTTGTTTTTTACCTTTATTCTACACACTTTTGTCATTCAGTTGAGCGATTGCTAGAAACTTCCCTGCCAGATTGCCACCACATCTTTTCTGCGAACTGTCCCAGGAATTGCACACACGATACCGTTTTGCATTTTGTATTGGTACCAGACTTATTTCCAGAAGCGTTTTTCAAGTGTATATGTGTAGCTTACCAATATTGTAATTGTAATTATCATATATTTTTCTATTGGTGTTTGTTTTTTACCTTTATTCTACACACTTTTGTCATTCAGTTGAGCGATTGCTAGAAACTTCCCTGCCAGATTGCCACCACATCTTTTCTGCGAACTGTTCTTGCATAATTTTGCAATTCTTCCCAGGAATTGCACACACGATACCGTTTTGCATTTTGTATTGGTATGTGTGTACGTGTGCCGAAATTCTATGAACGAACACGTGTGCAGCCAGTGTTTGTATGCGTGTGCGTCTGTATGTGCGATGCGAACTTATATAATGTCGTGCACACGGATTGTGCAACATTTTGATGATCAGACGGCGATTCTGTCGCAGGCTGGTTAAACATACCAGAACCATAATACCAATATTCGCGTGCCTTTGGCACTAATAGTTGAAGCGCGTATCCGACTCAATGTGAGTATGAAAACTTGAATTTTATATGCCTACACTACTTATTGAATTATATGTGGTTACACTTGTTATTTTCGAGACGCACGTAGTGCGGATCTACTAGCGACCATAACCGCACGAAGTGCGGAACTTGTCGCTAGTATATATATATATATATATATATATATATATATATATATATATATATATATATATATATATATATATATATATATATATATATATATATATATATACAGTGATACCTCGGCTCACGAACATAATTGGTTCCCAGAAAGTGTTCGTAAGGCGAAAAGTTCGTCTTCCGAACATTCATTTTCCATAAGAAACCATACAAATCAGAATAATCCGTTCCCAGGTCCCCATAAAACATTTTTTTACTAAATAAGCCTTAAGACTACAAAAAATACCTTATTTTATGTATAATAAATGTTTTATTGTACTGTAATTAAAGAAATAAACGAAAATAATCAATGAAACCAATTGTAATAAAAGAAACGAATTGTAATAAAATAATTGTATTGAGCGAACGAATTGTAATCAAAAAAATAAGAGGGAGGGAGTGAGTTACTGTTTGGAAGGAGAGTCAGCTTCTATAAGCACTGTAGGTAACTCAACCTCCGGTGTGGCTTCTCTTCTTTGCTTCTTAGAAGGTGACTCTTTATCCTTTTGCTGACTAGAAACCTCTTAATTGACACCTGTTGCTTTCTCAGTTGTATGGTCTTACGAAACTGAGGCATCACATTATCATTCATCATGTCGATGATTCTCATAGCCACAGTCTTTTCTCAATGATACTGCTCGATAAAAGCCTGCACATCACTCCACTTAGCTAGTATGGTCTTGATGCTCTCACTTGATGCTGCAGCCATCTCCTCGTCCTCAGATTACAACTCCTGAATGGCTTCCTTCTGCTTGTCCTCTTGAAGGCAAATCAAATCCTGTGTGTTGAGGACCTCATTATGGTCAGCAACAAGCTCCTCGACGTCATCTGCATCCACTTGGAGTCACATGTTCTGTCCCATGGAAACAATGTCGTTCACAACAACAGAGTCTTGAGGATCAGATCCTTCAAAATCCCTCTCAAGGATGCATGCGGGCCACAACTTCTTCCATGCTGCTTTCAAAGTTCGAAAGGTAACATCATGTCAAGCCTTTTCTATGAGTTGAACACAATGATACACATTGAAATGGTTCTTCCAATAATCCCTAAGGGATATATCGGTGTCATTGGTCACGTGAAAGCACCGAGTAAATAAAGCCTTAGTGTAAAGCTTCTTAAAGCTTGCGATCACTTGCTGGTCCATGGGCTGCAGGAGGGGGGTTGTGTTGGGAGGGAGAAATTTGACCTTGATGAATTCAAGATCACCTTGAAGTTCCTCCTCCAAACTTGGTGGATGCGCTGGGGCATTGTCAAGGAGAAGAAGACACTTGACAGGGAGTCCTTTTTCCTCGAGATATTTTCTCACTGAAGGAGCGAAAACATCATGCATCCAGTCCATAAACAGGAGACGAGCAACCCAAGCTTTGGTGTTGGACTTCCACATTACAGGAAGCTTGGATTTAACCACCTGATTTTTCTTGAAGGCCCTTGGATTTTCTGAGTGGTAAGTCAACATTGGTTTTATCTTACAGTCACCACTGGCATTGCCGCACATCAGGAGGGTTAGCCTATCTTTCATAGGCTTATGCCCAGGGACGGACTTCTCTTCCTGTGTAATGAAATTCCGCTTAGGCATCTTTTTCCAAAAAAGACCGGTTTCATCAGCATTAAACACTTGATGAGGAACGTAACCTTCTTCTTCCACCATCTTGAGAAATGATTCCTTGTACGTTTCGGCAGCTATATCATCAGAACTGGCTGCCTCACCATGACGAATGAAACTGTGAATCCCTGTACGACGCTTAAACTTCTCGAACCATCCGTGGCTAGCCTTGAAATCATCAATCGATGACGAACTTCCAGCTTGCATCTTGATTATATCCGAGTGAAGTTGCCGTGCTTTCTCGGCGATGATACTCTCACTCACACTGTCACCTGCTAGCTGCTTTTCATTTATCCAAATCAACAGAAGTTTTTCAACCTCTTCTATTGCCTGAGACCGTTGCTTAGACAACACAGAAACACCCTTAGCCAAACACGCACCCATAATAGCTTCCTTGTTCTTCAGGATGGTAGCAATGGTAGACTTAGCGTACTGGTACTGGGACGCTAAGTCACACAAACGCACACCTCGTTCGTGTTTTTCAATGATCTCCTTTTTCTGCTCGATCTTAATTTTCTTTAATCATTTCTTAGGCTCAACACTAGCCTGTCGTGAGGTCTTTTTCGGGCCCATAATAGCAAAACTACACTCAATATGGTCCAAAATATCTATCAAAGACAAACCACGTGTGCACTCGACGAAAGGCGGTGACGAACTGGGTCGCCGTGAGCGTGCGTCAGCTTCTCGTGGCCGCCACCGTGGCGCTGTTCGACCGCGTGGTTTGGTTCGTCCGCCGAAAACTAGTTCGTCAGCCGAGACTATATGCTCACTCTGCCTAGTCTGAGGTGATTCAACTCATTAGTTTGTGATCACAAAATATACTGATTCGATCAAAATTTGTAATCAGAAGACTGAGATGATCTACCCCAGGGGTTCCAAACACGTGGCCCACCAATACTTTTCTCTCAAACCGCCAATATAATATCGGAACCAAACTGTAAGGCAGCTAAATTCACATTTGTTGCATAATGCGATATATTTATACACCATTTAAGTCACATTTACATTAGTGAGTCTGGATCTTGAAGTCAAGCCCGTGACTTTTGTATATGGATTCATTCCACACGGTAAAATTGAATGTTCGAACCCACCCGTCGTGCGGAACAATTAATAAAACAAAAGTAATACATATTTAAATGCAAACAGCCAGTCTAATAGAAAACTCTGAATTGTAAAATCTATACC
The DNA here is from genome assembly GCA_916048095.2 of Sacculina carcini. Classification (NCBI taxonomy): domain Eukaryota; kingdom Metazoa; phylum Arthropoda; class Thecostraca; family Sacculinidae; genus Sacculina; species Sacculina carcini. Next base: position 4,419,735 of record OU696584.1, read on the forward strand.
AATAGAAAATTCCTGTTCTGAATTTGCATATTCTTATTCTAATAATTGACGGCATATTATTCAGTCAACCCGCCTCATACTTAAGCCTGTCGTCAGGGATAATTTCGAAATGTAAACACAAAATAACAATACATTTACGTATTATTCCTAATACATATATCATCAGATCGCAAAATATATTTGAAGGTTCACATCATTCTCCACCATCATTTGCTCAAGAGCTATTCTACTTTTATCGCTGGAATATTTACTGCTAGCAAAATATCATATACCTCGCTATCATTTAAACCCACTCTTAATAGATACACTAGCATTAAAACCCGCCCGTTGTGCGGAGAAATTAATAAAATGAAATTCATATTTATAAAAATTGATATTCATAAAAAATATTCCAAATAAAAAAAGAAAAATGAAAAGTCGTAATATTTTTATTTTGACATAATATTTTCTCTCAACCCGCCTCATATATAAACCCACCCATTGTGCAGAATAATTCAGAACACAAACACGTAACAAACAATGAAAATTCTAGCATGTAAACCCGCCCGTCGTGCGAAACAATTAATACTATTAAATGTGTATTCAATTCATAAGAGAAAAGGAATATGAATTAAAAAATAGTGGAGTAAACCCATGAAAAAGTCTAAATTTCTATATTTTCATATTTATTTTCACAAAATAGTTTGTCTAAACCTGCCCGTCGTGCTGAATAGTTCAGAACTCAGACACGAAACAATGAAAAATGACTACATTTTTTCATCATAATGTTTCCAAAATATTTTATAACTAGCGACAAATTCCGCACTTCGTGCGGTTATGGTCGCTAGTAGATCCGCACTACGTGCGTCTCAAAAATAACAAGTGTAACCACATATAATTCAATAAGTAGTGTAGGCATATAACATTCAAGTGTTCATACTCACATTGAGTCGGATACGCGCTTCAACTATTAGTGCCAAAGGCACGCGAATATTGGTATTATGGTTCTGGTATGTTTAACCAGCCTGCGACAGAATCGCCGTCTGATCATCAAAATGTTGCACAATCCGTGTGCACGACATTATATAAGTTCGCATCGCACATACAGACGCACACGCATACAAACACTGGCTGCACACGTGTTCGTTCATAGAATTTCGGCACACGGACACACATACCAATACAAAATGCAAAACGGTATCGTGTGTGCAATTCCTGGGAAGAATTGCAAAATTATGCAAGAACAGTTCGCAGAAAAGATGTGGTGGCAATCTGGCAGGGAAGTTTCTAGCAATCGCTCAACTGAATGACAAAAGTGTGTAGAATAAAGGTAAAAAACAAACACCAATAGAAAAATATATGATAATTACAATTACAATATTGGTAAGCTACACATATACACTTGAAAAACGCTTCTGGAACACGCACATGCACGACGATGTACTTAATTTAATACTCCGTTTTACTACGCACTCTGCACGCCACTGTGCATTTGCAAACGCTCGCTGCAATGCACGTGAGTCATGGTATATCGACACACAGACACACGCACCAATATATACATCAGTGTGCCGTTCTGTACACTGTGTATGTATGTGTGTGTGTGTGTGTACGTGTACCTGTATGTGTATGTGTGTGTGTGTGCATCTATGTCAGTGTGTATGTGTGTGTGTTTGTGCATGTATGTCAGTGTGTATGTGAGTGTGTGTGTGCCTGAGGTGGCAATCTCGCATGGGCGTTTCTAGCAATCGCTCAACTGAATGGCGCAGTGTGTAGAATAATGGTGATAAACAAACACCAGTAGAAAAATAAATGTTAATTACAATTACAATATTGGTAAGCTACACATATCCACTCGAAAAACGCCTGTGGAACACGCACATGCACGACAATGTACTTATTTAAACACTCTGTTTTACTACGCACTCTGCACGCCACTGGGCATTTGCAAACGCTCGCTGCAAACGCTCGCTGCAATGCACGTGAGTCATGGCATATCGACACACAGACACACACACCAATATACACCAATGTGCCGTTCTGCACACACACTCACTCACACACGTAGGTTGAGCTTTATTATTATATAGACTTAACATCACCGTCTAGCATTGAAACCCGCCCGTTGTGCAGAACAATTAATAAAGTAAAATAAATATTGAAATAGTAAAAAACGATTAGAAATTTTAAATGAAAAAGTAAACCCATATAGTCTTAATAAATAGAAAAGTATAAATATGAATGTTTTTATTTTAGATGTGGCACAATATTTTCCCTCGAACAGCCTCGTATTTAAACCCGCCCGTCGTGCGGAACTATTAATATAATATAATGAATCAAAAAGCAAAAAGCTTATCCAATACAAAAATATAAATTTGTAAATTCTTGTTTTAATTATTGACGAAGTTTTTTCCCTCAACACTGCTCAAATTCACACCCGTCCTTCGTGTGTAGTAATTCAGAAGTGTAACACTATCAAAACAATGCAACTTTCTGTCATCTCTATAATTCCAGATTAATGCTTCCGCTAAAACAGCATATGCATATAGTTGGCATTGCATGATATAACAACCCATATCCTTATGCAAATTAAGCGTATGCAACTTGAAATTATACCAATTAAATTACACAGTAAATTTCAGTAGTTAACTTTGTTCCCAGTAGCATTTTACCCGCCCGTCGTGCTGAACAATTCATGTGTAAATATTGAGGACAAAAAAGCCTTTATATTCAGTATACTGTACGCAATAAAACCCCACCATCCATGCTTGGAGCTAATATGATGCATTATAAATTGTGATTGGGCTTCAGTGAAATTTAATCAGTGTATATTCCTGTGTAATCGCAAGTGCGCATAATAGCTGTCAAATTGGCAATATGTCCTTTTGACTTTACACCGCCGTAACTTTTTTCAGATACACTTTGGAAAATTACAAATTATACCGTATTGTAGAAAACAAAATTTCTAGCACGATGGCATAATTTATTTTTATGTGTGACAAATAGTTCCTGAGAAAAAGGTAGAAAAATGAATTAATTAAAAAGCTAAAAAAAAAGTCAAGTATAACTTTAGTTAAGTAGTATAAAGTAGTATAAAGTATAAAGTATATAAAGTATATAAAGTATATATATAAAGTATATAAAGTATAAAGTGTAGTATAAAGTTAAGTATAACTAAGTAGTTATAAAATAGTTAGTTTAACTTTTCAAGTTATACTAACTTTTTTTTCTTTTTTTTCAAATTAAAAATTTAGCCTACAGTGTAGACAAGAAAATTTCCAACATGATGGTATAAATTGTTAGCGGGTAGGCCAAGTGGTGGCCGAGTATTAGCTGATAGAAAATGGACCAAGGAGGGTGGGACAGACAAACAGACAGACAGACACACAGACAGAGGATCTGTTTTATATATATAGATTTAAGCCCGCCCGTCGTGCGGAACAGTTCATAAAATATAATTAATATTCAATTCATAAAAAATTAGTGCAAATTGAAAAATAAAAACAAGCCCATAGGAATGTTTTGGCCAATATAAAAGTCTAAATGTGAAATTTATGTTTCAATTTAGAAAACATGTTTTTCCACAACCCGCCTCATATTTAAAGCTGCCCGTCGTGCGGAATAATTCAGAACTCAAACACGAAACAAACACAAAGAAAATTGATGAAAAACGACCAACAGAAAAAGTCAAATTTGTAAATTCTTGTTTTAATTATTGACGATGTTTTTTCCCTCAACACTGCTCAAATTCACACCCGTCTTTCGTGTGTAGTAATTCAGAAGTGTAACACTATCAAAACAATGCAACTTTCTGTCATCTCTATAATTCCAGATTAATGCTTCCGCTAAAACAGCAGATGCATATAGTTGGCATTGCATGATATTACAACCCGTATCCTTATGCAGCTTGAAATTGAACCAATTGAATTACACAGTAAAATTCAGTAGTTTACTTTTGTAGAATTTGGATTTGGGTCCAATTCTATTGGGCCAAATGTGGCCTGTGTTCACCGACACGCGACCCGGCAATTTCCCTTCTTGAAGCAGGGCAACCCACGCCTCTGCTAGCCTGTTTAGGCCTGGGCTCAATCAGGACCGGTGTGCTCCGGGATCGTACTGCACCCGGAGCGAGCACTCTCACCTCCAGTGGGTGAGAGGCCTGAGCCAAGGGGAGAGAGGCAAGGAAGAAGGAAGAGACGGGTCCGTGGAATGCAATACTGGTAATACCGGAGCTACCAGCGTAAACTACCACCTATTACCCAACGAAAGGAGAGGGATAGCACAACACTTTCACTGTAACACGTATCACTGTATTCACTTCACAAAGTTCGACTGACTTGACGAAGCAAGACATCGAAATTTACCCCATAATGGTGCTTAACTTGAAACGGTCTAATGCAGGGCATAATGTTCACATAGTAAATGCACAAGTTTAAACACATATAAATATTACACGTAGCGCAGCGACCAGGATTTGAAGCGTACATATATAGCAATGTAAAATAGTACAACGTGTGGCAATCAATTGTATAATTAATATATAATCATGAAAAACATTTGCTGTATATCGTGCTATCAGACGTACTTATGCTACGCTATCGCACAGTCACAGTCCATAAGGTGAAAAATCGCGCATACAAATAGTGAATATGTACACATGGCGCCAACTAGCGGTATTAGTACGACGCAACTGTTATGGACTGGGTCGCTACACTACCCCCCGTCAGAGTTGACTAGGAAGGAGACTCGATACCGTTTGGGAGTTCGCACAATTCGTCCTACACGAGTCTGCAAAATGGATGGTGGTTGTGTCGATTCAGTTGGTGGTGATAACTGTCGTTTATGTGTTTGCCTGTTGCGTTGTTGTGAAGGTTGTGTTTGTTGTTGATCCTGTGGTCGTTTAGATTGTGGTGACACTTGTGATGATCGGATGATTTGCGGCCGTGTTGTCGTTGCACTACTGGCCGGTTGTGTCCCGCGCATCTTCAGCAAAGGATCTGGTCCCGTGCATGGCTGTGACAGGAACAGTTTAGTTGCTGATTTCGGATCACTGGTGTGTGACGTGCATGGTTCGACGTTTTCAACAACGGCCGGGATGACTCAATCGATGGAGACTGTGTCTGTTTTCGAACGGCGCTGAATTGTAATTGTCTTATCCGTCCGGCTGACAACACGAAAAGGACCGTCGTAGGGGCAATCAAGCGGAGTATGACGCGCTTCATGGCGGACAAATACATGGCTGCACGATACAAGGGCGGATGGCACGTGGGATCTGGCAGACGTGTGACGCGGTGGCGTTGGTCTGATATGGGCCATGGATCGCCTCAATGTGTCTGCATACGCGAGCGATGTTTGCGGCTGTTGGGCGCGTCCTGTACGAGGCACAATCATTTCGCATGGAATGCGTAGCGGCGTGCCGTATACCAGTTCGGCGGATGACACTTGCAGGTCTGCTTTGACGGCCGTTCGTAAACCAAGAAGAAAAATTGGCAGAGTGTCCGTCCAATCGACTGACATATGCGCTCGCAGTGATGCCTTAAGTTGGCGATGCAGACGCTCAACAAGGCCATTGCTTGCCGGATGGTAGCTGCATGTAGTTTTGTGCTTGAAGCCCATGACTTCACACAGCTGCTGCCAGCGAGTGCCGGTGAATTGCGTACCTCTGTCTGTTGTCACAATTTCAGGGACACCAAATCGCGCTAACCAGCCAAGCAAAAATGCACGACATACTGTTTCGGCTCGCATGTCAGCAATGGGTATCACTTCTGCCCACCTTGTGAAGCGACAGATGCATGTGAGTACGTACGTCATTCCGTTGGATGCAGGCAGCGGACCAACCAAGTCGACGTGCACATGTCGGAATCGTTCGCTGGGCACGTCAAAGGTGCCGATTGGAGCTCGTGTGTGTCTGTGGACCTTGGCGCGTTGACATGATACGCATGAGCGTGTCCACTGTTGAATTTCACGCTTCATATTTGGCCAAACACAGCGAGATGAGATCAGTTTTTGTGTGGCGTGAACACCCGGATGCGACATATTGTGCCACAGAGAAAAGTAATGTCTGCGGAAGCTTGTCGGTATGATTGGACGAGGGCGGCCTGTCGATTCATCACATAGCAAGAGTGCACCGCTTGCGAGTTTGATTCTGCGTAGCCGTAGCGAATGTTCTGTGTCTTCTAACCGCTGCAAGGCGACATCGGCTTGCTGTGCGGCTGCTAACGCATCGAAATCGTGAAGTGGCGGTTTTGGATGACACAGAACGCCGATTGTGCGCGATAAAGCATCAGATACAACGTTGTCGGAGCCCGCCACGTGTCTGATATCCGTCGTGAACTCGGTTATGAACTCCAGATGACGTATTTCTCGTAGAGAATAGCGGTCCGAATGAGAGTTCACAGCGGTGACGAGTGGGCGATGGTCTGTGAAAATAATCAATGGTCAGCCCTCCACTGCGTGCCTGAATCTTCGGATGGCCAAGTAGATTGCCAAGAGCTCACGACCAAACGTGCTGTAGCGGCACTCGGTTGGACGCAACGCTTTTGAAAAGAATGCCAGTGGCTTCCAGTCGTCGTGTGCATATTGCTGCAGGACTGCTCCGATAGCTTTGTCGGACGCATCCACCTGTAGGCTGATTGGAGCGTCGCGAACTGGGTGCGTCAGCATGACGGCAGCAAACAGTTTCTCTTTGATGTTTTGGAAAGCGTCTTGTGCATCGCCAGTCCAATTTACGGGTCGGCGAGAACGCTTACCGGCTGGCACCAGTAGTTTGTGCAGCGGCTGCAGCTGCTCTGCTGCAGCGGGCAAGAAGCGGTTGTAGAACGCTGTCATTCCGAGAAATCGACGAAGCTGAGCCTGTGTTTCTGGCGTGGGAAATGACATGATCGCGTCTATTTTGTCTGGCAAAGGGGAGATACCATTGGCGGTGAGACGATGACCCAGGAACGATACTTCGGCCTGCCCATACACGCACTTACTTGGGTTGATGATAACTACATATTTTTGTAGGCGGCGTAAGACTGCGCGTACGTGAACTTCATGTTCTGCCATGGTGGAACTGGCGATGAGAATAGCATCTATGTACGCGTACACATTGTTGAGCCCTGCCAGTATTTAATCAACGAAGCGTTGCATTGTTTGGGCCGCGTTGCGGAGACCAAACGGCATTCGCGTAGCCTCGAAGAGCCCGAACGGTGTAGTAATTGCAGTTTTGTGGACGTCGTTCGGTTCTACTGGGATCTGATTGTACGCCCTCACAAGATCCAAGGTGGTGAATACACGACAACCCGCCAGATTCGTCACGAAGTCTTTAATGTGCGGGATCGGATATTTGTCCGGTACGGTACACGCGCTCAGGGCGCGGTAGTCCCCACACGGACGCCACTCACCAGGCTGTTTCTTGCGCACCATATGCAGTGGTGCAGCCCAGCTGCTGCTCGATGGCCTCATGATTCCGAGCCTTTGCATATCGGAAAATGATTGCTTTGCCACATTCAGTCGGTCGGGAGGCAAGCGGCGTGGTCTAGCGAATTTCGGCGGAACGTGTGTTTGGATATGGTGCGTTACCGAATGACGCAGCGGAAATGGCTGATCGGGCGGACGCACCACACCTGGAAATTCGGCGAGTAACGACTGAAACGCCGGTGAAATTTCTACAAGGCACTGTAGCCGAGGAGATGTCAGGGTATTCACAGTACCTCGGGCGCGGACACGTCCCGAAATATCGCTTAACATCATGCGATGCACATCGACAATGAGACGGTAATGTGCAAGCAAATCAGCGCCGATTATGTGAAGTGTTGTATCAGCGACTACAAATTTCCAGCGCAACGGAGGGCCATGAGTGAGTGTCAATGTAAGCTCATGGGTGCCATAGACATTTACGAGCGAACCGTTTGGCGCTAACAGCTTGGAAGACTGTTGCGGCGGAGGTTCTGGCAAGCTTGACACAGGCAGAACACTCACCTGGGCACCGGTGTCCACTAAGAAGCGTCGTCTATTTATGCTGTCTTGTACAAAGAAGAGAGGCACCGGTTTGTGAATTTCGCCCGTCGACGCTGGTGCGCTGCGCCGCAGGCTCATCAGTTTTCCGAGTTGGCTGTAGCAGTCCAAGTACACGGAAGCTCTCATCTGTAAGCTGATGAGCCAAATCGGCGGTGGAAGCGACAAACACGATTTTCGTCACTGCGCACCTGGTTTTGGCTCGGTCTGGAGTTGCGACGAGACAACGAGCGGTTCCGCTGTGGCAGGCGAGAGCGACTTTCGGCTGCGTGACTCCTTGAGAGCTGCAGTTCGCTGATGAGCTCCGTCATTTTCCCCATCAAATGAGAAAATTCCGTGTGGGACACGGTTGGTGCTGTAGGAGCTGATACAGCGTGCTCTACTTGCCGAATCGCTGCCTTTTCTGGCCAGACTGTAGCCGATTGATTGGGAGTTGCTTGAGCAAAGCGATCAGCGGCGGTAGCCAACACGTCCAAGTCACTGTTCTCTGGAAGGAGAGACAGTGCGGTGCGGATTGTTTGTGGCAATCGCTGGAGAAATAGCGTTCGCAGAAGTCCGGTGTCTCCAGGATCTCCTGCCGCTGTCACTTCGTTGCGCATGTTGCGCAACAGTTGCGATGGTCGCTGTTGATGGCGCAGCAGTGCTTCGAGTTTTGATGCGCGAGAGGTAGCCAGTCGTGAAGGGAGTGCTTCGCAGAGTTCGGTGAATGTCGCAGTCTGTCGGCTGATGATGTCCTTTACTTGGACCGCGACCGGCATCGGAAGGTTCGCCGCGAGCATTTTGAGACGGCTGCGGCCATCGTCGATACCGGATACGTCGAACGCGAACTCCACTTGTGTGAGCCACAATTCGGGCTCGTCAGCGCAGAACGGTGGTAGGCGGAATGTCGTCAACGGCTTGGCTGTGGTTGTGAGATCCACATTACCGTCGGGCGACTGTGCTTGTGGTGTCGTGCCTCCGGGCTCTAGCATGCCGGTTGTCGGGGTCACCAGTGTAGAATTTGGATTTGGGTCCAATTCTATTGGGCCAAATGTGGCCTGCTGTATATCGCTGCTAATTTGCTGTATATCGTGCTATCAGACGTACTTATGCTACGCTATCGCACAGTCACAGTCCATAAGGTGGAAAATCGCGCATACAAATAGTGAATATGTACACATGGCGCCATCTAGCGGTATTAGTACGACGCAACTGTTATGGACTGGGTCGCTACACTTTGTTCCCAGTAGCATTTTACCCGCCCGTCGTGCGGAAAAATTCATGTGTAAATATTGAGGACAATAAAGCCTTTCTATTCAGTATAGTGTAGCATTAATTAAACTGTACGCAATAAAACCATACCATCCACGCTTGGAACTAATATGATGCATTCTTAATTGTGATTGGGCTTCAGTGAAATTTAATGTTTGTATTTTCCTGTGTAATCGCAAGTGCGCATAATAGCTGACAAATTGGCAATATGTCCTTTTGACTTTACACCGCCGTAACTTCCTTCATATATACTTTGGAAAATTACAAATTATACCGCATTGTAGAAAACAAGATTTCTAGCATGATGCTATAAATTATTTTTATGTATAACAAATAGTTACTGAGAAATAGTAGAAAAATGAATTAATTTTAGTCGCCCGGTGTTCAAGTGTAATTTTGGATGTATTTGAGAATTTTGCCAATTTTACACGTTTTTTGTATCATTTGTGGGTATAAATTATAACTTATCTTGTAGAACACAAAATTCTATACACTGTAGTGTATTCCTGTGTAATCGTAAGTGCGTAAATTGTGATTGGACTTCAGTGAAATTAAATCAGTGTATATTCATGTGTAATCGCAAGTGCGCATAATAGCTGTCAAATTGGCAATATGTCCTTTTGAATTTACACCGCCGTAACTTCCTTCAGATACACTTTGGAAAATTACAAATTATACCGTATTATAGAAAGCAAAATTTCTAGCACGCTGGTATAATTCATTTTAATGTGTGACAAATAGTTACTGAGAAATAGGTAGAACAATGAATTAATTTTAGTCACCCGGCGTTCAAGTGTAATTTTGGATATATTTGAGAATTTTGCCAATTTTACACGTTTTTTGTATCATTTGTGGGCATAAAGTATAACTTTTCTTGTAGAACACACAATTTTTTAGACAATAGTATATATTTTATAGCTGTACCATTGCTGGTTTATTAGGAATAGATAGCGGAATATTGACCAAAATATTCACGTTTTTTGCGCAATTTTTCCTTTTTGCCTTTTTGTCATTTACACTTCACACCGCAGTCAGTTTTTTTACTACACTTTGGAAAATTAAAAATTATACCGTGTAGTAGATAAAAAATTCCCAGCATGATGGTATTACTTATTTAGATGTGTGATAATTAGTTTTTGAGAAATAGATAAACAAATATAGAAAATCGGACGCGTGGAGTTTAAATATAATTTTGAATGTAGATTGAATTTTTTCCATTTTACATGTTTTTTATTTAATTTTTGGGTATAAATTATATTTTGTTGAGTAGAACAGAAAAGTTTCTACACAGTGATATAATTTGTATAGTTGTACCATTGCTGGTTTAGGAGGAGTAGTCTTCAGAAAATTGACCAAAATTGTCGCATTTTTCAGGTTCATTTTGTCTTTTCACCGCTATATCTTTTTTGCTTTCATTTTTTAAAATAAAAAAACTAGTGTTAAGTGTAGACAAGAAAGTTTCCAACGTGATGGTACAAATTTTTAGCGAGTACGCCGAGTGATAGCCGAGTAGCAGCTGATAGAAAATGGACCAAGGAGAGTGGGACAGACAGACAGACACACACACACAGACACACACACACAGAGGATCTCTTTTATATATATAGATATTCAATTCATAAAAATTAGTGCAAATTGAAAAATAAAAGCAGACACATAGAAAAGATTTAGCCAATATAAAAGTCTAAATGTGAAATTTATGTTTCAATTTAGAAAACATGTTTTTCCACAACCCGCCTCATATTTAAAGCTGCCCGTCGTGCGGAATAATTCAGAACTCAAACACGATACAAACACAAAGAAAATTGATGAAAAACGACCAATAGAAAAAGTCAAATTTGTAAATTCTTGTTTTAATTATTGACGATATTTTTTCCCTCAACACTGCTCAAATTCACACCCGTCCTTCGTGTGTAGTAATTCAGAAGTGTAACACTATCAAAACAATGAAACATCTCTATAATTCCAGATTAATGCTTCCTCTAAAACAGCATATGCATATAGTTGACATTGCATGATATTACAACCCGTATTCTTATGCAGCTTAAGCGTATGCAACTTGAAATTAAATCAATTAAATTACACAGTAAAATTCAGTAGCTTACTTGGTTCTGTTGTGTTTGTTGGGTAGACGGTAAATACTTTGAACAACCCAGAAATACCGGGAAAAGAAACAAGCTCGTTGGAAAACTCAAATATATATATATATATATAATTCAACTCCAAGATACGACAAAAATATCCAAATACAGCCCAACGGTCAGCATGAACCAAAGTATATATAAAACCAGAAGAAGCGTGACACGAGACTGTCTGCTTCATTTGCGTCACGATTGTACAACACCGAAACATACGGATATACGCCATGACATACAAAAAGAAATCAAAATTCGAATTTAAAACAATTTAATTAATGTTTGCGGGATTTATACGCTTATACAAAAACAAACATGGTGTTGACAACCAAAAAGAATGAGTCAAGCGTAGACAAAAATAACGCTTCCCTAACCAAATAAACACATGCAAAACACATCAGAAGTTTAAGAGTAAGTACACGCTACACCACCTCCCCCCTCAGCGAAAACGAGAGGGTAGCTGAACTTCACGTCCACTTCGTGTACGGACCGGAATCGCAGACGGTCGTTGCTGACTACGACGAGATGTCGATGACGACGGACGGGGTTGGTAACCATGTGCAGAGTTGGCCATAGACAAAGGTGACGGAGACTCGGCGTCCGGAACTGCAGTGAGTGGCGTGTTAATTGTGAAACTCTCCGAGTGGCGAGTGTCTGACAAAATTGTCGGCGCGTCAGTGGTGAAAGAAACACGGCGATGACGACGCACTGCAGTATAATCTGGTATGGCAGATGGAAGGATTGCGTTGTCGTCAAATGCTGCCTTACACCTGTCGAGGCTGACGACCTGTTTGCCGCGTCGAACATCTACAATGGTGACTGTCTTGTCAGTGCGCTGCAAAACGCGATGCGGTCCTGTGTACGCTGGCTGCAATGACGAGTGAGAAGCGTCTACTCGCAGGAAGACATGTGAGCAATTTTTCAGGGCCGCTGGCACATGAATTGCTCGCCGAGATGTCCGCGGAGGCACTGGCGTGATTTTACGCATGTGTTGTTTCAACCGATCGCAAAAGGTAACTGGCAACGGCAGAGGTCGAGAACTTGAGTCGATGAATTCGCCGGGGATACGCAACGGCGTGCCGTACACGAGTTCCGCACTGGAACAGCCCAGATCAGTCTTAACTGCTACTCGGATGCCTAGCATGATCAATGGGAGTTGTTCCGACCAGCGATGGGAAGAGCCAACTGCGCGAAGACAGGCCTTGAGCTGACGGTGAAGTCTTTCGACCATCCCGTTGCTTTCTGGATGGTAGGCGGTCGTTCGACGCTTGGAGATGCCAAGAAGACACATGAGAGCTTTCCAAAGACGACTTTCGAATTGGGAACCCCGATCAGAGATGATCGTCTCCGGCACTCCAAAACGAGCAACCCAATGCTGCAGGAGCGCGCTGACAATACTCTCTGTATGCGAGGTGGCAAGTGGTACGGCCTCACACCATCTGGTGTATCTGTCGACAATCGTCAAAATATACTCGTTCCCGTTCGATGGCGGTAATGGTCCGACCAAATCGATGTGCAGCACTTCGAAACGGCAATTTGGAAGAGAAAAACGACCAGGCGGAGTACGCGTATGCCGCTGGACCTTGGCCTTCTGACATCCTACACAAGCTTGAGCCCACTGACGGATGTGTTGGCGCATATTTGGCCACACGAAACGATCGGCGACCAGACGTTGGGTGGCATGTACTCCAGGGTGCGATAAGTTGTGCACCAGGTTGAAATAGTTACGTCGAAAAGCCGACGGTAGGAGCGGACGACACTGTCCTGTCGAATAGTCGCAGCACAATTTTCGACCACAGGACAACGGAACATGGCGAAGCTGCAGCGAGTGTTCACTGGAGGCGATGAACTTGCCCAGATCATCATCCTCATGTTGGGCGTCTGCCAAGGCTGAAAAATCGTCAAGCCTGGGAGTCGGAATAGACAGCATAGAAACAGTCCGTGAAAGCGCGTCGGCAACAGTGTTTGACGACCCAGGAACATGACGGATGTCAGTGGTAAATTGAACAACATAGTCCAATTGACGAACTTCTCGCGGAGAGTGACGGTCTGATGAAGAGTTCAGTGCACCAATCAGCGGCTTATGGTCGGTATATACAATGAAATTCCGGCCTTCCACTGCGTACCGAAAATGTCTAATCGCAGAATACACCGCCAGAAGCTCCCGACCAAAAGCGCTGTACCGCCGCTCAGTTGGCGATAGCTGACGGGAGAAATACGCCAATGGTTGCCAGGCACCTTCCACATACTGTTGGAGAACTGCTCCGATACATGTGGCCGATGCATCGACTTGGAGCGAGAGTGGCGCGTCTGCGGCAGGAAACGACAGCTGAGTGGCCGCCGCCAAGCTGGTTTTGGCGCGTTGGAACGCTGCCGTAGTTTCCGCTGTCCATGTGACTGGCCGACTAGACTTGCGGCTGCGCGCGGTTATCAATGCATGGAGCGGAGCAAGTATGGCAGCAGCATGCGGTATCAGCCGATGATAGTACGATATCATGCCAACAAACCGCCGGAGTTCCGCTTCCGTTCGAGGCAAAGGGTACGAGTTCACAGCTTCTACCTTCGATTGCAGTGTTGAAATACCGCTTGCTGAGATCATGTGACCTAAAAAGGAAAGTCTGTCGACAGCAAAAACGCATTTGTCGGGATTCACCACTAACCCATGCTGATACAGCTTTTGAAACACAGCTTCGATGTGATGCATGTGTTCCGCGTACGACTCACTGGCAATTAGCACATCATCGATATAAACAGAACAGAATGGCATGTCAGTGAAAATTGTGTCCATTAAACGCTGGTAGGTCTGCGCAGCGTTGCGAAAACCAAAACCAAGGCGTGTGAACTCAAAAAGCCCAAATGGTGTGATGATGGCTGATTTAGGGATGTCATCGGCATTAATAGGAATATGATTATAGGCACGAATAATGTCGAGACGGGAAAAATATTTGCAATTGTGAACATGATTGAAGGAGTCATGCACCAACGGAATGGGATACTTATCGGGAATAGTGATAACATTGAGTGCCCGATAATCTCCGCAGACCCTCCAGGACCCGTCCTTCTTAGGAACCATATGCAGTGGACTCGACCACGGACTCTTTGATCTACGACAAATGCCCATCTGTTCTAGTCGCTGAAATTCAGCTTTGGCAGCTGCGAGACGATCTGGCGCCAGCCGTCGAGCCTTGGCATGTACTGGCGGGCCAGTGGTCGATATGTGGTGGACGACATTGTGCTTTACGGGCAGTTGAAAATTCGGCGGTCGCGTCACTGATGGGTATTTAACAATAATAGCTTCAACATCGGCATTACGTGGAGCCAAACCAACCGCTGCTAATAAGTTTGAGGAGCTGTCCAACGGGGAGCTCAGGATCTGAATGCTATTACTAAGCCGGCGGTTATTGAGATCCACAGTGAGACCATGGTGTTGCAGGAAATCCGCACCGAGGATAGGTGCTGGAACGTCAGCTAGAATAAACCGCCACTGATAAGGCCTAGTGGAGTCTCCAATGTCTAAAGCAATTAGAGCTGAGCCGGTAGTAGAGATACAGCGACCATCAGCTGTTTGCAGACTGGGAGATCGACTGGCAGACGAACAGATCTGAGAATTGTCAGGCAGATTAGAATTTGGCCACACACTTACTTGAACACCAGTGTCTACCAGTAATCGATGCCCGGATAACTTGTCTAAGACATGAAACAGTGGCGTTGAAGAAGCAGCTGAGACCGGTGCCAAGTGACTCAGCACTGGGAGTTTAAATGCTCGAAGTCACATGGAGGGACACATCTCGAGGCATTGTTGCCCCAGCGGCGATGGTACCAGCACAGGCGATTTTCTTGACCGCTAGCTGAGCGTTCCGTGTCATCAGGAACGGCCGGAGAACGAGACTGGGAGCGAGCACGACTTCTTCCGCGACGATAACCAGAGTTGAAATACATAGTTTGTTGTTCTGACATCTTCGTTACCGCAGTTGTCAGCTTCGTAACGGCAGCAGTTAGCTCCTGCATTGGGTCCGCTTGTGGATACCGAGTCACAGCGCAAACAGGAGCTGGAAGAGCAGAAGCGAGTGGAAGATCTCCTTTAGTAGCCTCCATAAAACGATCAGCAGCCTGAGCTATCTCCTCCAATGTGGTTGTCTCTGGTAACAAAGAAATGGCGGCCCGAACATGTGATGGAAGACGCTGAAAAAACAATGTTCGAAGCAACCCAGTGTCTGTATGAGTGTCACCAGCAGCAGTCAGCTCATGTTTCATCCTCCGAAGTAGCTGGGAAGGCAGCTGATCACCGAGGTGCTGGTTCCTGAGTAAAGCACTCAACCGCTCCTCTCTGGAATGAGCCAGTCTGCTGCGAAGACCAACACATAAGGCCTCAAAGTTGGGAGGACCCATAATAAGGTCTCTCAATTGGCTAGCAACTGGAATTGGCAATCCAGCCACTAAAAATTGGAATTTCGTCACATCCGAAGTAATGCCGGCTACTGCAAAAGCGCAATTCACCTGAGCCAGCCACAACTCAGGCTCTTCAGGCGCGAAAGGCGGCAACTTAAATGACGCAGTTGGACGAACGTCCGGACATGAAGCATTTGGTGCTGAATTTGAGATTTGCACAGAATCATCACCGTCATTACCCATGATTAGATCACGTCGGGGTCACCAATTTGTTGTGTTTGTTGGGTAGACGGTAAATACTTTGAACAACCCAGAAATACCGGGAAAAGAAACAAGCTCGTTGGAAAACTCAAATATATATATATATAATTCAACTCCAAGATACGACAAAAATATCCAAATACAGCCCAACGGTCAGCATGAACCAAAGTATATATAAAACCAGAAGAAGCGTGACACGAGACTGTCTGCTTCATTTGCGTCACGATTGTACAACACCGAAACATACGGATATACGCCATGACATACAAAAAGAAATCAAAATTCGAATTTAAAACAATTTAATTAATGTTTGCGGGATTTATACGCTTATACAAAAACAAACATGGTGTTGACAACCAAAAAGAATGAGTCAAGCGTAGACAAAAATAACGCTTCCCTAACCAAATAAACACATGCAAAACACATCAGAAGTTTAAGAGTAAGTACACGCTACAGTTCCAAGTAGCATTTTACCCGCCCGTCGTGCGGAACATTTGATGTGTAAATATTGAGGACAATAAAGACTTTCTATTCAGTATAGTGTAGCATTAATTAAACTGTACGCAATAAAACCACACCATCCATGCTTGGAGATAATATGATGCATTCTTAATTGTGATTGGGCTTCAGTGAAATTTAATCAGTGTATATTCATGTGTAATCGCAAGTGCGCATAATAGCTGTCAAATTGGCAATATGTCCTTTTGACTTTACACCGCCGTAACTTCCTTCAGATACCCTTTGGAAAATTACAAATTATACCGTATTGTAGAAAGCAAAATTTCTAGCACGATGGTATAATTTATTTTAATGTGTGACAAATAGTTCTTGAGAAATGGGTGGAAAAATTAATTAATTTTAATCACCCGGTGTTCAAGTGAAATTTTGGATGTATTTGAGAATTTTGCAATTTTACACAAATTTTGTATCATTTGTGGATATAAATTATAACTTTGCTTGTAGAACACAAAATTATTTACACAATAGTATAATTTTTATAGCTGTACCATTGCTGGTTTATGAAAAATAGGTAGCGAAATATTGACCAAAATATTCACGTTTTTGTGTGCTAATTTTGCCTTTTTGACTTTTTCATTTACACTTCACACCGCCGTAACTTTTTTAATACACTTTGGAAAGTTACAAATTATAACCGTGTTGTAGCAAGTAAAATTCCCAGCATGATGGTATTATTTATTTAGATGTGTGATAATTAGTTTTTGAGAAATAGAGAAAAAAGTATTGAAAATCGGACGCATGGAGTATAAATAAAATTTTGAATGTAGATTGAATTTCTTCCATTTTACATGTGTTATATTAAATTTTTAGGTATGAATTATTATATTTTGAGTAGAACAGATAGTTTTTTACACAGTGGTATAACTTTTATAGTTGTACCCTTGCTGGTTTTGAAAGAGTAGTCTTCAGAAAATTGACCAAAGTTTTCGCATTTTTCAGGGTTCATTTTGTCTTGTCACCGCTATAACTTTTTTTGCTATAGTTTTTAAAATTTAAACTTTAACCTACAGTGTAGACAAGGAAATTTACAACTTAATGGTATAAATTGTTGGCAGATATGCCAAGTGGTGGCCGAGTAGTAGCTGATAGAATATGGACCAAGGAGGGTGGGACACACAAAGAGACAGACAGACACACAGAGGATCTCTTTTATATATATACTAGCGACAAGTTCCGCACTTCGTGCGGTTATGGTCGCTAGTAGATCCGCACTACGTGCGTCTCGTAGCTTCGTTTGTAGTATTGTAAGTGATGCGGTCGCCTTGAGTTTTGTCTGGGATAGCAATGCAAATATGATGATAATGCACTTGAAGCAAACGTCAAGGCCAATGCAAACAAATGGTGTCGCAAGGATGTTGCAACACCACAGCAAGCGGTGAATAGCGATAGATGCTGAAGCAATAGGCGTTGTCTGCGAGTAGCATCAAGTGTTGTAAGATGTTGACTTTCCACGTCACCCAGGAGGTATCAACATTCGACGCGTTTTTTTACGTGGTTCCCCTGGAGGCCTAATCCACGTGAAATGCAGCAACGTAAGCTCACACATGCGCAGGCGCAAACGCATAATTAAGCATTTACACTACTGCCAGGGCGGTAAGCATGATCAGCATGTGCCCATGGTTGTAACCACATATAATTCAATAAGTAGTGTAGGCATATAAAATTCAAGTGTTCATACTCACATTGAGTCGGATACGCGCTCCAACTATTAGTGCCAAAGGCACGCGAATATTGGTATTATGGTTCTGGTACGTTTAACCAGCCTGCGACAGAATCGCCGTCTGATCATCAAAATGTTGCACAATCCGTGTGCACGACATTATATAAGTTCGCATCGCACATACAGACGCACACGCATACAAACACTGGCTGCACACGTGTTCGTTCATAGAATTTCGGCACACGGACACACATACCAATACAAAATGCAAAACGGTATCGTGTGTGCAATTCCTGGGAAGAATTGCAAAATTATGCATGAACAGTTCGCAGAAAAGATGTGGTGGCAATCTGGCAGGGAAGTTTCTAGCAATCGCTCAACGCTCGCATCGTTTAGGTGGCATTGTCCCACCAACGCCACCTATATACAGGCCCTTTCACGAAAGTATGACGTCATCGATTGCGGTGGCTTCACTCGTACGGGCGATATGCGTTGTTATTAGAAATTGTGCTTAGTGCGGGTGTTTGACTTGCATTCCGGCTCAATTAAGTTTGAAAATCATGTTACCAACATAAGAAGCTTCAAATACAATTGCAAATAGAATAACTAAATATATTATAAGCCCACACAGGCATAAAACAGTTAAAAAACAAACATGCAACGACCATACACGATACAATGCGGAACGTTTTCGCTTCAATTTCTCTAATTAATCGTAGATAAATTTCTGTCACAACAACTATTGTTCAGAAGAACATTTACAGAGGTGCACAAAAATTTTCAGCAATTAATTGTAAATTACGATGTTTAGAACAGTACAAGTAAACAAGCATAACACCGCAATCACTCAGTTTTTCTAGTGCAGGAAACCTATCATCGCTCTGGTTTTCAATAATACACACTTTATCATACCTAATACACTTCTGCACAGTTAAAATCAATTGTAAGCTTAACAATTGAATATATTATAAAACCACACAGGCAAATCACACACATACAACGATTACACACGCGACAACGTAGACAGTTTTCGTTTGAAATTTTTGGCACAAATACATGAATTTTGATCGGAACAATAATTATTAAGAAGTACATTCACACTCGCCCACACAATTTTTTCTACAACTGAATCTAGTTTATGGTTGTTAACACAATGCGAGGTATTAAACATGATTCCGTGGTCATTGAGCTGTTGCAAAACGTGAAAAAGAGCAATTTCCCTTCCATTTTATAGCGGTATCTGATTCCCTTCCATTTCATAGCGGATCTCCCAGGCATAGAAAGTGTATAAATTAGAATAAGAAGGAAAATTGGTTGATATATAAGCTCTGAAAATGAAAACATGCTATTTGTTTGGTTGTCAAAATTTTACATTTGCTTGCTTACACATGTATATTGCTTACTAATTCGATCTTCTCTCTCTTACAGGTCTTTTTCCACTTCTCTTTGTACATATCTTCTCGGTGTCTCCTCTGATGAATAATTATATTGTGTGAATAACTGTGATCTTTTGATCCGTAGTTATTTTCAGCTGTTCCTTTATAGTATATCGCTGCTTATATCTTTGTTTATGCGATACTGTTTTGTTAATTCCACATTGTATAAATTTTATAACTAGCCGTTCCTCGCGCCTATGATAATTAGAGCGCTATATCAAATACATGTGTTGTTGTTTTTGTTGTTGTTACTAAGCTTACATTTGCTTGCTATTTATTGCCAATTTGTTTGCTATTACTATTATATTCTATTCGGTGGCACTGGCTAATGTATATGCTTTTGGATACGCTGGATTACTTCCCATCATATTGAGAAATTCACATGAGCCAGAGTGCATGTTTGGAGCGTGGGATAATGTAACGTCTGAGCTCTTTATACTCGATATTGCGCAGTAACACTTGTCAATACGCACGAGACAGGGAGTATCATGTGATGCTTGCAGCGTGAGACGGTGTCATTTTCCCACGCTTGAACTCATGAGACGAATCAGTGCCCCCTTATAATAATACAGTCAGCAAATTATTCTTACATGTAGACGTGGACACTCACATACATGTACTATGCTCACGCACACACATAATTTAGCCTTTGTTATAATTTACATACAAAATTACACTTGAGCAGCGGGTGATTAAAATTAATTCATTTTTCTACTATTTCACAGTAACTATTTTTCACACATTAAAATAAATTATACCATCGTGCTAAAAAATTTGTTTTCTACAATACGGTATAATTGTTAATTTTCCAAAGTGAATCTAAAGGAAGTCACGGCGGTGTAAAGTGAAAATGTCATGTTGCCAATTTGACAGCTATTATGCGCACTTGCGATTACACATGAATATACACTGATTTAATTTCACTGAAGTCCAATCACAATTTACGCACTTGCGATTACACAGGAATATACTAATGTGTAGAGAATTTTGTGTTCTACAAGATAAGCTATAATTTATACCCACAAATGATACAAAAAACGTGTAAAATTGGCAAAATTCTCAAATACATCCAAAATTACACTTGAAAACCGGGCGACTAAAACTAATTCATTTTTCTACTATTTCTCAGTAACTATTTGTTACACATAAAAATAAATTATACCATCGTGCTAGAAACTTTGTTTTCTACAAGACGGTATAATTGTTAATTTTCCAAAGTGAATCTAAAAGAAGTCACGGCGGTGTAAAGTGAAAATGTCATGTTGCCAATTTGACAGCTATTATGCGCACTTGCGATTACACATGAATATACACTGATTTAATTTCACTGAAGTCCAATCAAAATTTACGCACTTGCGATTACACAGGAATATACTAATGTGTAGAGAATTTTGTGTTCTACAAGATAAGCTATAATTTATACCCACAAATGATACAAAAAACGTGTAAAATTGGCAAAATTCTCAAATACATCCAAAATTACACTTGAAAACCGGGCGACTAAAACTAATTCATTTTTCTACTATTTCTCAGTAACTATTTGTTACACATAAAAATAAATTATACCATCGTGCTAGAAACTTTTTTTCTACAATACGGTATAATTTGTAATTTTCCAAAGTGTATCTGAAGGAAGTTACGGCGGTGTAAAGTCAAAAGGACATATTGCCAATTTGACAGCTATTATGCGCACTTGCGATTACACATGAATATACACTGATTTAATTTCACTGAAGTCCAATCACAATTTACGCACTTACGATTACAGAGGAATACACTACAGTGTAGACAATTTTGAGCTCTACAATATAAGCTATAATTTATACCCACAAATGATACAAAAACGTGTACAATTAGCAAAATTCTCAAATACATCCAAAATTACACTTGAACACCGGGCGACTAAAATTAATTCATTTTTCTAATATTTCTCAGTAACTATTTGTTATACATAAAAATAAATTATACCATCGTGCTAGAAATCTTGTTTTCTACAATACGGTATAATTTGTAATTTTCCAAAGTGTATCTGAAGGAAGTTACGGCGGTGTAAAGTCAAAAGGACATATTGCCAATTTGACAGCTATTATGCGCACTTGCGATTACACATGAATATACACTGATTTAATTTCACTGAAGTCCAATCACAATTTACGCACTTACGATTACAGAGGAATACACTACAGTGTAGAGAATTTTGAGTTCTACAATATAAGCTATAATTTATACCCACAAATGATAAAAAAAAACGTGTAAAACTTGGAAAATTCTCAAATACATCCAAAATTACACTTGAACACCGGGCGACTAAGATGAATTCATTTTTCTACTATTTATCAGTAACTGTTTGTTATACATAAAAATAAATTATACCATCGTGCTAGAAATCTTGTTTTCTACAATACGGTATAATTTGTAATTTTCCAAAGGGTATCTGAAGGAAGTTACGGCGGTGTAAAGTCAAAAGGACATATTGCCAATTTGACAGCTATTATGCGCACTTGCGATTACACAGGAATATACAAACATTAAATTTCACTGAAGCCCAATCACAATTAAGAATGCATCATATTATCTCCAAGCATGGATGGTGTGGTTTTATTGCGTACAGCTTAATTAATGCTACACTATACTGAATAGAAAGTCTTTATTGTCCTCAATATTTACACATCAAATGTTCAGCACGACGGGCGGGTAAAATGCTACTTGGAACAAAGTAAGCTACTGAATATTACTGTGTAATTTAATTGGTCTAATTTCAAGTTGCATAAGGATACGGGTTGTAACATCATGCAATGCCAACTATATGCATCTGCTGTTTCAGCGGAAGCATTAATCTGGAATTATAGAGATGACAGAAAGTTACATTGTTTTGATAGTGTTACACTTCTTAATTACTACACACGAAGGATGGGTGTGAACTTGAGCACTGTTGAATAATTAAAACAAGAATTTACAAATTTAACTTTTTCTATTGGTCGTAGTAGTAGAGTACTACACTTTGTTACATTTGTTTACATTATCCCCCTTGCCCCACCCCCCTCTGACGTCACCCCCCTCTGACGTCACACTTAACCTAACTTTTTTTTAGTTTATTTTTTTTTTAACCTAACCTAACTTTTTTTTATAGTTTTTTAACCTAACCTAACTTATTTCTTTATTCTATACCCAACCCGACCTAACCTGACCCGACCCAACCCAACTTATATTTTTTTAATTCTTATTCTTCTTTTCTTATTATATTTATTCTTTATTCTATGCCCAACCTAACTTTTTTCCTTTTTTTCATATTATTCTATACCTAACCTAACTTATTTTCCTTATTTTCAAATTTATAAATATACATACCTGACGGGTTTCGAACCGGGGTCCTCGCGTCTCCAAGCCAGCGTCTGCAGAGTTCGGCCACAGCAGCGTTTTACAGGGATGTGTAATAGGTGTATATATAGCGCTTGCTGATGGAACTAGACATATTTGTCTCTTTAGCGCCACATTTATATTTAATAATCATTTTGTTTGTATTTTTTTATTTGTCTCATTAGCGCTACATTTGTATTTAATAATGATTTTGTTTGTATTTTGTTTGTCTTTATTTGTCTCTTTAGCGCCACATTTATATTTAATAATCATTTTGTTTGTTTTTTTTGTCTCATTAGCGCTACATTTGTATTTAATAATCATTTTGTTTGTATTTTGTTTGTCTTTATTTGTCTCTTTAGCGCTACATTTGTATTTAATAATTATTTTGTTTATATTTTGTTTGTCTTTATTTGTTTCTTTAGCGCCACATTTATATTTAATAATCATTTTGTTTGTATTTTTTTTATTTGTCTCATTAGCGCTACATTTGTATTTAATAATTATTTTGTTTATATTTAATTTTGTTTATCTATATTTGTCTCTTTTGTGATGTAATGAGAAATAACGAAGGCACAAACAACAACAATATGGTTTCACAATACACCTGCACGCCCGTGCAGACAAGTCACTCAATACTCCCCCGAGAACCACTTCACATTAAACGCAGTAACACCCACACGGCACCATCTCATGCACGACACTCCCGATTCATGATCATATCGCTCCGCAATACGCATACACACAGACATACATACACATACATATACACACACACTGCACGCGCCACTTCCTCGACCGAATAAGGCAGCTGCAATTCACATATCGGTGCACCCGTACAACATTGACGCAGGGGGCGCAACTACTTGAAACCACATCGCCCGCACAGCCTGGTGCACTGCCACGTGCAGGCTCGCTCAAAACTACTATACTCGCATATACACAATTAATGCACAACGAAAGATACATAAATGTTTATATATACACACCACAAAACCACATCTTTAGCGCCAAATTTGTCTCAAAATTTGATTGCCTCTTTCGCACCGCATTTGTTTTATTTACAGTATATAATAAACATTTCTTCTATACCCTTTACCAAAATTATTTTCAATTATAGTTGAAATATGTATAAAAAACGGCTTGACTAAATCGGTCGCAAAGACAATGTAAAATATTCATGTTGTATTCAAACACGTTGAAGTTATTGATAGTAAAATGTCCCGGCAATCAAATTTCCATTATCATCACACAGCTGATACATGGGAATTGATCGACGTTTGTATATGGAAGAAATTGTAAATATTTCGTTGCTAAATGTCTGTCGATATCCATTTTCAAACATAGTTTTCGGTATATACATTCGCAAATAACTTTTTTGGTTAGTGTTTTCATCACGTGTTGATTTGAAACATTGATATCGCGAGGTGTCATACCGGTTGATGTACAGGTGAAGTATGTTCGGTGAAGATCAGTCTAAATATATCGTACGTTTAATATATAAAGTCTCCAATCCCTACGTCCGTATTTCACATCATCTGCAATATCTCAGAAAAGTGTGTGAAAATCCCTGGTCATTTCTCGTCCCACGTTTCTATAATTCACTTCCATCTCATATCCTTCTATCTCCATCTTTCTTCGCTTTCACTTCATATCTGTACACATACTTGTTCTCTAAATATTTTAATCCCACATTGTCCTACACCCCATGCTAAAAATTTAGCCGCTCAATGTGCACACTCATCTTTTGCTTGTTTTTGTTTTCACGTATTTTTTGTGCACTGTAATCAGTTTTTCTATCTCTACCTGGTTATCTTTGTACTGATTGTGTGTGTGTGTGTGTGTGTGTGTGTGTGTGTGTGTGTGTGTGTATGTGTGTGTGTGTATTCTAATGATTATTTATTGCGCTCTGCGCTTGTCTCATATTGCGTCGACGTGTAGCTGTTTTTTTTCTTGGTCTGATATATTTTTGTTCTTTTTGAATCGCACCACTGCTGCTATGTTCGCTAAATCAAATGCATGGATGCATGCATGTTGTTAGAGGTAGATGTGAAAGTTCTAAATAGGTGTATATATTTAACTTTGTATTTCAACTGAATTTTCAATTATATTCAAAGCTTTTAAAAAGTGGTATTTGTATAACGAATTTATTATATTGTATTATGAGTTTACTTTTTATTCAGTACTTTATGAGTTTGACCATTGCATGCAAACTTTCAGCTTATTACAATGATATACGCAATGTATATATATATATATATATATATATATATATATATATATATATATATATATATATTCATTGCATAAAATTGAACTAAATCATGTCAACGTACAAAAACAATTTGTAGACATCACATGTATTTGTCGCGCGTATGTTCATAGACAAATAGGCGAACAAGATGTGTTCAATGTTTGAGTGTGGACACTATGAATCAGATTGTTGTTGTTGAGTAGATTTGGAAAAGTCGAAAGACCTTGTCGAGACAGCGTAGATACCGTCAGACGTCAGGCTTTGGATCAAGTAACGTGCGCCACGTAGTGTTCATACCTGTACTCAATAGGTTGACGTAGATGCTATCGGATGCCCGGCTATGGATCAGTGTGATCAAGTTTAATCCGTGAAGTATCAGCGTCAGAACTAGAGAATGTTCATGTCTCTCGGTATTGAATTTCGATTGGAGAGGCTGTAAAACAAGTATCATAAACACTAGTCGTTCAATTCCTGGACGGTGAATCTTTGTTCAGGTACTCTTTACAGTCTACGAGTATGATAATAGTTTACAAGTAAATTGTCGATAGCAGAATACGCATAAAAAACAGAATCGTGGATACCCTTGCACAAAGAGAGCTGTACTGTCACACACGCCAGAGTTTAATGTCTGACAGTCTAGTGTATACAAATGTGAGATTTGTTTATGTAAGCGCAAGGCCCGGTTTTCGTCGGTAAGTTCATAGGGTTAAAACACTACGTTCTTATGTCACTGCCTTCTTAAATACTTGGAAATATCAACTTGGAAAATATTCACTATCATACAATAGTATATTGTTATACCATGTTGATTCCAGGGCGAGACATCACCAAAAGACCTCTGCCTAAGACCTAAGACCGCCACTGGATATATTCACAGGTGATATGACTTGCATGTATGTATTTAAAGCTTGAATAAATTCTGTCACTAAAGGTGAAACTTTACAAGTTTTTACACTAGTGTGCACTGACGTCATAGATACGCCTCAGGAATTAGTCGAATCAATGATCGTTTCCTCGGGATGGTCAGCTGGAAGTTATTGTAAAAACATGTGTGTTCATCGTTCATCATATATGTGTGTGTGTGTGTATATATATTGCTTAATTTTGTCGAAAAAAATTTGATTTTCACGTAGCGACACTAATTCATCTTAATCTGACAACGTGTCTGTCAATATCGGTACAATTTCCTCATTATAAGTCCTTTCAAGATGTTGCTAGTGTATTCTACGATTTCAAGAATAAATTCAATCCATGCTCAAACAGGATGAAACAAAATTAATGTTATTTGAGATACTGCAAATGAATATACTATTGAATAGTGAATACATTAATGGACTCCCACAATTATAAGGGATGTGTAAAACTATTGTGTCAAATTTTGAATTTAAATGTTGACTTTAAACTTTAGTATGTCCGAAAGCGCAAAATTTACACGGGCAAGTATTAAATATGTGAAATATTTTCAAATATATTGCGAAAAATTACATGCAAATATACAAAACTGTTCAAACAAGTAAGTATGTATTTACCAAATAAGTTGTGTACAATTGTACTATTTCTTCGAAATGCTTTGTTTAAAGTAATTACAAGCTCGAAGGATTTAGAAAGTTTTAGGGAAACCAATAAAGTTTTAGGGAAACAATATTGTTGTAGTATACAAATCTGGTGTTAAACTTTAGTTTGTTTGCGCACACCATAAACATCAGCCAAATGGCCATTCACACTCACTTTGGATACTGTACAGCTGCAAGCAATTATTTGATATAGCGTCAAGAAATGCAGAAACGTATACAATAGTGGTAGTAATATATAATATTAGTTTCTCATAGAAGAAAATAAGAACCAAAAAATGACACTGATGATACTAAAACAAAA
>OU696584.1:4454348-4486848 GCA_916048095.2 Sacculina carcini
CGATCCAGTGGCTGGAACTGGAGGCGTCGTCTCGCGACATCAATATCCAGCACGCATTGAACTCTGGTGAGGTGCGTATTGGGTCGTACAAAGTGTACGGCTATGCCAAAGTGGGAGACCAACACCTGCTTTTCGAGTTTCTCGGTTGCTACTTTCATGGTCATCGGCATTCTGGTAAGTGTCTCTGCGCCAGCAAAAACTGTCGCTATGTCATGAACAGTGGGGCTCCATCAACGCGCCATCTATATGATGGCACCATGGCTCGTCTGGCGATACTGCGAGCCCGACCCGACACAACTCTCATCACCATCTGGGAGTGTGAATTTGATGCACTGCTTCGAGACGATGACGACCAACGTTGTCGCGCCGAAGCAGTGCAAGTCTTGCCGCCGATGAATGTTCGGGACGCGTTCTACGGAGGGCGAACAGAGGTGTTTCGTCACTATGCCGAATGTGCTGGTGACGAGCGGATCGAGTACGTTGATGTGTGCTCCTTGTATCCTTACATCCTTAAAAACGGAAAATTTCCCCTCGGTCATCCTTCTCACATTTTCCGTCCTCCCATCACAGATTTTCACAAATATTTCGGCATCATTTATTGCACAATTCTCCCTCCGCACAATCTTCACGTTCCCGTCCTTCCCGCACGCATCAACGACCGCCTCATGTTCACCCTGTGTAGAACATGTGCCGAGCAGGGTATCGGTGGCAATTTCACCACGAGGTCGCCGCAGTGTCACCATTCGGACGAGGAGCGCAGTCTCACTTCCAGCTGGGTGTCGCTGGAAGTAGCAAAAGCTTTGGGGTTGGGGTATCGGCTCACTTCCATCCACGAGTTCTGGCACTTTGCCAACACCACACAGCTCAACGACGGCGAGGCAGGCGAACTGTTTGCAGAATATGTAAACAAGTTTTACGCCCTCAAGGTCGGCGCCGAGGGTTATCCCACTCACGTGCAGACTGACGACGAACGACACGACTACAGACAGACTCTCGAAGCGCGTGAGGGTATAACCCTGCCGACCATTGAGAGGAATCCGGGCCTGAGAGCTGTGGCCAAATTGTGCCTCAACAGCCAGTGGGGCAAGCTGGCTCAGCGCGCAAACCTGGGGCAGACTGAATACGTCACTTCCATGCGTCGTGTTTACGATCTGCTGGAGGATCCCGACATGGAGGTCTCCGCGTGTGACCTCATATCGGTGGCTGACGATAGTGAGGGGGACAGCATAATGCACGATGTATGGAGGCTGACGTATTCCCATCGACAAGACAAGACTGTGGCCGGTCCGCTTAAAACTAACATAATCCTTGCTGCTTTTGTCACTTGCCAATCCCGACTTTATCTTTACTCTTTCCTGCAACGCCTTAATCCTTTTCAGCTAATATACTGCGACACAGATTCAGTCATTTA
The DNA here is from genome assembly GCA_916048095.2 of Sacculina carcini. NCBI lineage: Eukaryota > Metazoa > Arthropoda > Thecostraca > Sacculinidae > Sacculina > Sacculina carcini. Next base: position 4,455,760 of record OU696584.1, read on the forward strand.
CAAAACATCACCAGAAATGCCGCGCATACACACATCACACTTTCTCGGCGACATGACTGACGAACTGACTTGTTTCGGGGCAGGCAGCTATATTTCTCATATAGTCTGCCTGTCTCCCAAAAATTACGCTTTTACTGTACACACACCAGACGGGCACACCAAGACTATAGTAAAAATGCGCGGCATCACACAAACACACGACACGCAGCAGCTTATTTCCTTGGACGCTTTCCGATCCCTGTTAGAGGCGCCTGGGTCCACAATCAAAGTCCCCTTTCGGCAATTTAAAAAGACTGTAGATTTTAAGATAATTACGGTGGGAGGGGAAAAAATTAATAGGTTAGTTTCCAGCAAACGCAGGGTCCTTCCCGATTATCGCACCTTCCCGTACGGCTTCACCGACTGACCGACCGACCGACCGACATCATCATCATCATCATCGTTATTTATTGCTACTTATTTGCTGTGTTACCAGCGTTAGTTGTGCTAGGTGTGTTAGTTGTGCTCGATGTATTGGTTTTTAATATAAAAGTGTTAGCAGTGTTAGTGTGTTAGTTGTGCTAGTGTGTTAGCTGTGTGCTAGTTGTGCTAGTGTGTTAGATGTGTTAGTTGTGCTAGTGTGTTAGCTGTGTTAGTGTGTTATATAAATATCAAAGTGTTGGTGTGTGTGTGTGTGTGTGTTATATAAATATAAAAGTGTTGGTGTGTATACATGTTTTGGTGTGTATGTGTGTGTGTGTGTGTTATATAAATATAAAAGTGTTGATGTGTATACATGCTTTGGTGTGTATGTGTGTGTGTGTTAGTGTGTGTGTGTGTGTGTGTGTGTGTGTGGGTGTGTGTGTGTGTTGTGCAAGCTTTAATATACAAGTGTTGATGTGTATGTGTGTCATTCAATTGACAATCACCGAGATGGTGACGAATATAATGTTGCTCCTATTATCACTATTGCTCCTTGTCAACTATGTTGAAAGTGTAATTGCAGAGCTGGTAATAGTGGGATTGTTATATGATCCGACTAAACATCGGGAGTGGTTGGACGCTGATGTTCAGCGCAAAACTGGTCGCACATCAGCAAAACATACTTTATATAATACCCCTATAGTTAAACGTAGATCAGTTTCATCGGTACGGCGGGTATGGAAACGTTTGACGCACGTCTTGTTACACCGTTCACAATGATCTTGTCCGGTCCTTCAGGGTCCGGCAAGAGTCAATTTATAGTCGACATGCTGACACGGGCGGACCAAGTGCTCACCCGAAGCCCCGATTATGTACTGTATTGCCACGGAACTGCAGCGCCAGATCATATAGATAAGAATTTAGTTAACGAGATGCAGTACGGGGTGCCATCGCATGAGGAAATTCAACGATTGGCAAGCAAACATAAACACGGTAAAGGTTGCATGGTCATTATCGACGACTTAATGGATGCTGTGGAAGGGCCTGTTGTACGTGACATGTTTACAAAAACGTCGCGTCACGACAACATGAGTGTACTATTTGTCACCCAAAACACGTTTCTCAAGTCGCCAAACTACCGCACAATCAGCCTAAATACAAATTATTATGTATTTTTCCGTAATTTTCGAGATCAAACACCACTGCGCGCATTTGCTCAACAGTACATGCCAGATAATATCAGATTCATTATGGATGTTTATAGAGACGTAATGAAGAAAATGTACGGTCATTTGCTTGTGGATTTGCGTCAACAAACTGACAACAGACTACGTGTGCGTAGCAATGTGTTGGAACAACCCATAATAGTTTATCTTCCCGCTTTGAGGTATAAATAGCACATATAGTTGAACAAGTGAATCATTTGTCAACATGTCGTCGACGTTGCAACGCTGTTGGCCGACAATCGAATCACTTCCGCGTCTCACACACCGTCAACAAAAAGCCGTTCTCAACACGTACGACCCTGCTCTGATACGGGCTATTTGTGAAATTTGTCATAACCTGTTGCAAGACCGTGTCCCTTTGGAAAAGCAACAAAAGCGTCGCCTATCCAAATACAAGAAAATACTACGTAAATTGGGTGACAAACGTCCGTCACTGAAGAAAAAACAACGAGTGCTGGTGCAAAGCGGAAAATTTCTCTCCGCCCTTATACCCGTGGTTGCATCGGTTATAAGCTGTATACTTTCTGCAAAGTAATGAGCGCCTTCCAACGAATGGTTCTCATATCACAAGCCACATATGATGAAATTCAAGGTCGAACCATGGCCACAACCACATCCCCTCTAGAGCAAATTCTTAACAAGTCTACAGGGAATGCCGAAGCGAAACGGATCGAGTACATGAACGCCTGGCGCCCTGAACAGACCACCGCTCCTGCTCCGTCTGTAGAGTCTGATAAATGGCTCTCACTTGTACCATCCAGCTATAAAAAACACGCACAATTCGTGCTTTCCCAATTGAGTAATTTGCTGAGATGGGACAACAACACCGGTATCATTTATCTCAATCACGCACAAATTCCTCGGAGCAATATTGTCGATGTGGTAAACTATATCGTTCGACGTCGTAAAAGTGTTCCTGAGCCAACAGGGTGGGCACAGCTGCGACAACTGATTGAGTCGTTGAATTTACCGCGAGAAGTTGCCCCGAATATTCACGGGCAGCGAGTTTCGACAGTTGATCAACGATCGGCAAATATCCCGCGCAAATGGATAGTAAACTGATTTGGTCGCAAAGAACCAAACAACTCCATCGTCCAGTACGTAAACGATTTGTGCGCAATGCATACACCTCCACCGGACTAAATGATACATGGCAAGCTGATTTGTGCGATGTTTCACGTCTGCGTGGCCATAACACACAAGTGCGTTATTTGTTGGTTGTAATTGACGTGTTTAGCAGACAGGCATATGTGCGTGCATTACATAGTAAACGGGGACCTGCCGTGGCCAAAGCAATGAACCATATTCTCACCAACAATTGCACACCGATGCAAATAATGAGCGACCATGGTGGTGAATTCACAGGGCGAGAATTTCAACGTGTAATGAAAGAGCACAACGTGTATCATTATACGACATCTACAATCATACGGAAGGCGTGGATAATTGAACGATTTTTCCGGACTCTGCTCTCGCTGATACACAAGTTTATGACCGAAAACAACACAAAACACTTTGTCAAAAATCTACCTCAATTGGTGAATTTGTATAACAGCACTGTACATAGATCAATCGGTATGGCACCTCGCGCTGTAACTTTATCAAATCAACACTTGGTCAACACATTGTCGCGCAAAAAACAAACACCAAAGCTTCGCGTAGGCGATCATGTGCGAATGTTTATACCGAAAACGCTCTTTGAAAAAGGATATCGACAGACATTTAGCAACGAAACGTTCAAAATTGATTCCATATACAAACGTCGATCAATTCCCATGTATAAGCTGTGTGATGATGATGGAAATTTGATTACCGGCACATTTTACTATCAAGAACTTCAACGTGTTTGAATACATGAATTCAATTTTGTACATTGTCTTTGCGACCGTTTTAATTACCGATTTAGTCAAACCATTTTGTATAAACATAACACCCATTTCAACTATAATTGAAAATAATTTTGGTAAAGGGTATAGAAGAAATGCTTATTATATACTGTAAATCAAACAAATGTGGCGTGAAAGAGACAAACAAAATAATTTAGAGACAAATGCGGTGCAAACAAATGTCTAGCTCCACCAGCATATTCCCGCTGTGACTGAACTCTGCGAGGACCCCGGTTCGAAACCTGTCAGGTATGCATATTTAAATTAAATAGAATAAATAAAACTTGGGTTCGGTTGGGTCGGGTTAGGTTAGGTTAGGTTAGGTATAGAATAAATATTGAAAATAAAAGTTAGGTCGGGTTAGGTTAGGTTAGGTTAGGTATAGAATAAATATTAAAAATAAAAGTTAGGTCGGGTTGGGTTAGGTTGGGTTAGGTTAGGTATAGAATAAAGAAATAAAGAAAATAAGTTAGGTTAGGTTAAGTTAGGTTGCGTCGGGTTGGGTTAGGTTAGGTATAGAATAAATAGAATAAAGGAAAAAAGTTAGGTTAGGTTAAAAAAACTATGTTAGGTTAGGTTAGGTTGGGTTAGGTTAGGTATAGAATAAAGAAATAAAGAAAATAAGTTAGGTTAGGTTGGGTTGGGTTAGGTATAGAATAAGAAAATAAGTTAGGTTAGGTTAAAAAACTGAAAAAAAGTTGGGTTAGGTTAAAAAAGAAAGAAAAAAAAGTTAGGTTAGGTTGAAAAAAAACTAAAAAAAGTTAGGTTAAGTGTGACGTCAGAGGGGGTTGACGTCAGAGGGGGGAGGGGCAAGGGGGATAATGTAAACAAATGTAACAAAGTGTAGTACTCTACTACTGTCGTTTTTTATCAATTTTCTTTGTGTTTGTTTCGTGTTTGAGTTCTGAATTATCCCGCACGACGGGCAGCTTTAAATATGAGGCGGGTTGTGGAAAAACATGTTTTCTAAATTGAAACATAAATTTCACATTTGGACTTTTATATTGGCTAAATCTTTTCTATGGGTTTGTTTTTCTTTTTCAATTTGCACCAATTTTCTAAGAATTGAATATTAATTATATTTTATGAACTGTTCCGCACGACGGGCGGGCTTGAATGTATCTATAAAGAGTGGGTTTAAATGATAGCGAGGTATATGATATTTTGCTAGCAGTAAATATTCCAGCGTTAAAAGTAGAATAGCTCTTGAGCAAATGATGGTGGAGATTGATGTGAACCTTCAAATAATTTTGCGATCTGATGATATACGTATTAGGAATAATACGTAGCAGAATATAGATTGCATACTATAATATCGGCTGTAATATCAAAGGGCTGTAATATCGGTGTAATCCAAAAAATAACAACGGTATGAATATGATGCATTAGTGGAAGCATTAACCGGGAATTATGAGATAATATTATGGAAAAAAGTGCATATATATACTAAAAAAAATTATTGTTATTTTGTGTTTACATTTCGAAATTATCCCTGACGACAGGCGGGCTTAAGTATGAGGTGGGTTGACTGAATAATATGCCGTCAATTATTAGAATAAGAATATGCAAATTCAGAACAGGAATTTTCTATTGGTATAGATTTTACAATTTAGAGTTTTCTATCAGACTGGCTGTTTGCATTTGAATATGTATTACTTTTGTTTAATTAATTGTTCCTCACGACGGGTGGGTTTAAACATTCAATTTGACCGTGTGGAATGAATCCATATACAAAACTCACGGGCTTGACTTCAAGATCCAGACTCACTAATGTAAATGTGACTTAAATGGTGTATTAATATATCGCATTATGCAACAAATGTGAATTTAGCTGCCTTACAGTTTGGTTCCGATACTACATATTGTATATTATACTGTATATTGGCGGGTTGAGAGAAAAGTATTGGAGGGCCGCGTGTTTGGAACCCCTGGGGTAGATAATCTCAGTCTTCTGATTACAAATTATTATCGAATCAGTATATTTTGTGATCACAAACTAATAAGTTAAATCACCTCAGACTAGGCTGAGAGCGGTCAAGATTGGATGGTTGGGTTGGGTTGGGTAGGTTTGACTCAGGTTATATTGGGTTTTAATGATAGCGGAAAATATATACATTTTAACAATAAATATTATTGCGGTAAAAGTGAAATAGTACTTGAGCAAATGATATTGGGGAATGATGTTAAGTAATAAATATAGTTTGGAAACATTCTGATGGAAAGATTTCATCATCCTTCATTGTTTGTTTCGTGTTTGTGTTCTGAATTATACCACACGACGGGCAGATTTATATATCAGGCGGGTTGAGGGATAATATTTGTCAAAATAAAAGATATTCACATTTAGACTTTTCTATTGGTTAAGATATTTATAGGTTACATTTTTTGGTTTTCAATTTGTATTCATTATATTTTATGGATTTGATATGAATTTTATTGTATGAATTGTTCCGCACGACGGGTGGGTTTAAAAAAAGTGTTTTTAGATCATTTTTTCAAATGGTTCATTTAAAAAAAGGTAATTTTTATTTAAATAAAAATGTTCCGCGGGCAGCAACTATAGACAATAGAACGTTCAATTTACCCTGTAGAATTAATCCATACACAAAACCAATGGATTTGACTTCAAGATGCAGAACGGATCGTGATCGAGTTCTGAATTATTCAGCACGACGGGCGGGTTTAAAAATGACTCAGGCGGACTGAGGGGAAATATTTTGTCGAAATAAAAATAATTAAACTTATAATTTTCAATTGATTAATATTTTTATGAGTGTACCCTATTTCATTTATAATTTTCCATATTTCTCATGAATTGAATATGAATTTCATGTTATGAATTGCTCCGCACAACGGGCGGGTTTTAATGCTATATATATATACATAAAGAAGAAATTATCTGTCTGTCTGTGTATGTATGCTTGAATATGAGGTGACATAATTGCGCTGGCTCATGGTTCGCTGGTTCAATGATCATGGGCTTCAAACGCAAACGAAGCAATGGTTCTTGTAAAATGCGGATGCATAATGGCGCCTGTATAATGGCCGCGGGACATTTTTGAAATAAAAATGTCCCGCGGCCAGCAATAAAACGTTCAATTTCACCGTGTAGAATGAATTCATATACAAAACTAATGTATTTGACTTCAAGAACCAGAACGGATGGTGTTCGAGTTCTGAATTATTCCTCACGTCGGGCGGGTTTAAATATGAGGCGGGCTGAGTGAAAATATTTTGTCAAAATAAAATTAAAAATAATGAAATTTAGACCTTTTAATTGATTCAATTCAATTCAATTAAATGTATTGTGCGTCCAACAGCTATATATATACATAAACATATACATATACACACACACACACACATATATATATATACACATACACATATATACATTTAAAAAACAAACACATACAAGCCATCAACTTGCACAGCAGCATTCAAATAGTTCAATACATGCAATATGTTTAATTCAACTGTGAAAGAAGGTGAGAATGTAGCTGTTTCGAGAAGGATTTAAGCGAGGGAGAGGACAGTAGGTGAGATGGGAGGCTATTGTATATGCGAGGAGCAGCGTGTTGGAAGGAGCGTGTAAACCAAGAAGATTCACAGTGACAACGAGGTTCAAGAAGGATTTTAGTTTGTCTTTTGTATATCACGAGGACACGGATGTGGAGAAAGCAGTTCAAGTAAATACTGTGGAGAGTCAGGAGAATGCAAGAGTTTATAGGTGAGTGTGCAGATTTTGTGTTGAACGCGATAAGGAATAGGAAGAATACCAAGATCACGTAGATGGGATGATGTGGGATGATGCGGAGGAAGGCGAAGAATGAAGCGGCAGGCTTGATTAAGGATAGATTGTAAAATGTTGAGTGACTTCTGTGGAAGATGAAGAAACAGTGAATTATAGTAGTCAATACGAGGAATGATGAGAGCAGATACCAGAGATTGTGCAATTGATGAATCAATGTAGGGACGGATGAGATAGAGGTTTCGAAGGATTAGACGGCAGGTGCCAGCTGTAGAAGTAAAATGTTTTTGAAATGACAAATGAGGATCTAGTAAGACACCGAGGTCACGTACTGATGAGGAAAGAGGATTGATTAAGGTTTTCATGACTTTGCCTTATTTATTTTTAATTTGCAATATTTTTTTGAATTGCTCCGCACAACGGGCGGGTTTTAATGCTAGTATATATATATATATATATATATATATATATATATATATATATATATATATATATATATATATATATATATATATATATATATATATATATATATATATATATATATATATATATATATATATATGTGTCTGTCCCACCCTCCTTGGTCAATGTTCTATCAGCTACTACTCGACCACCACTTGGCATATCTGCCAACAATGTATACCATCACGTTGGAAATTGGCTTGTCTAGACTGTGAATTAAAATTTTAATTTTACAAATAAACCAAAAAAACTTATAACGGTGAAAAGACAAAATGAACCCTGAAAAATGCGAAAATTTTGGTCAATATTCTGCCATTAAGATCTCTTAAACCAGAAATGTTACAACAATACAAATTATACCACCGCGTAGAAAATTTTCCGTTCTACGAAATAGGTTTTAATTTATATCTAAAAATTAAAGATAAAAGATGTAAAAACAACCAAGTTTAAATCTACATTCAAAATTTTATTAATTTTTTTAATTTTTGTACTCCGGGCGTCCGATTTTCTTTACTTTTTTCTCTATTTCTCAAAAAGTAATTATCGCACATCTAAATAAATAATATCATCATGCTGGGAATTTATGGTTTATACAACACGGTATAATTTTTAATTTTCCAAAGAGTATTGAAGAAACGTATTGAAGAGTATAACGAGTATTAACGATTAACGATTAGTATTAGTATTAACGATTATTGAAGTTACGGCGGTGTGAAGTCAAAATGACAAAGTCCAAAAGTCAAAATTAGCACTAAAGACGTGAATATAATAACAATATTCCGCTATTCATTCCTCATAAACCAGCTATGGTACAGCTATAAAAATTATACTATTGTGTAAAAACAATTTTGTTCTACAAGAAAAACCATAATTTATACCCGCAAATGACACAAAAACGTGTAAAATTGGCAAAATTCTCAAATACATCCAAAATTACACTTGAACACCGGGCGACTACAATTAATTCAATTTTCTACTATTTTCCAATAACTATTTGTTACACATAAAAATAAATTGTACCATCGTACTGGAAATTTTGTTTTCTACAATGCAGTATAATTTGTCATTTTCCAAAGTGTATCTGAAGGAAGTTACCGCGGTGTAAATTCAAAAGGACATATTGCCAATTTGACAGCTATTATGCGCACTTGCGGTTACACAGGAATATACACAGATTAAATTTCACTGAAGCCCAATCACAATTAAGAATGTATCATATTATATTAGCTCCAAGCATGGATGGTGTGGTTTTATTGCGTACAGTTTAATTAATGATACATTATACTGAATAGAAAGGCTTTATTGTCCTCAATATTTACACATGAATTGTTCCGCACGAAGGGCGGGTAAAGTGCTACTGGGAACTAAGTAAACTACTTAATTTTACTGTGTAATTTAATTTTTTTAATTTCAAGTTGCATACGCTCAAGTTGCATAAGGATATAGGCTGTAATATCATGCAATGCTAACTATATGCATATGCTGTTTTAGCGGAAGCATTAATCTGGAATTATAGAGATGACAGAAAGTTTCATTGTTTTGATAGTGTTACACTTCTGAATTACTACACACGAAGGACGAGTTTGAATTTGAGCAGTGTTGAGGGAAAAAAACTTCGTCACTAATTAAAAAAAGAATTTACAAGTTTGACTTTTTCTATTGGTCGTTTTTCATCAATTTTCTTTGTGTTTGTTTCGTGTTTGGGTTCTGAATTATTCCGCACGACGGGCAGCATTAAATATGAGGCGGGTTGTGGAAAAACATATTTTCTAAATTGAAACATAAATTTAACATTTAGAATTTTATATTGGCTAAAAGTTTCCTATGGGTTTCTTATTCTTTCTCAATTTGCACTAATTTGTTTATGAATTGAATATTAATTATATTTTATGAACTGTTCCGCACGACGGGCGGGCTTTATCTATATATATAAAAGAGATACTCTGTGTGTGTGTGTGTGTGTGTCTGTCTGTCCCACCCTTCTTGGTCCATTTTCTATCAGCTGCTACTCAGCCATCACTAGGCGTACCCGCTAAAAATTTGTACCATCACGTTGGAAATTTGCGTGTCTACACTTAACATTAAAGTTTAAATTTTAAAAATGAAACCAAAAAAAGTTATAGCGGTCAAAAGACAAAATGAACCCTGAAAAATGCGAAAATTTTGGTCAATTTTCTGAAGACTACTCCTTCTGAACCATCAATGGTACATCTATACAAATTATACCACTGTGTAGAAAATGTTCTGTTCTACTCAACAAACTATAATTTATACCCAAAAATAAAAAAACCATGTAAAATGGAAAAAGTTCAATCTACATTCAAAATTATATTTAAACTCCACGCGTCCGATTTTCTATATTTTTTTATCTATTTCTCAAAAACTAATTATCACACATCTAAATAAATAATACCATCATGCTGGAAATTTTGTTATCTACAACACGGTATAATTTTTAATTTTCTAAAGTGTATTAAAAAAAGTTACGGCGGTGTGAATTGTAAATGACAAAGTCAAAAAGGCAAAATTAGCACAAAAAACGTGAATATTTTGGTCAATATTCCGCTATCTATTCCTCATAAACCAGCAATGGTACAGCTATAAAATATATACTATTGTCTAAAAAATTGTGTGTTCTACAAGAAAAGTTATACTTTATGCCCACAAATGATACAAAAAACGTGTAAAATTGGCAAAATTCTCAAATATATCCAAAATTACACTTGAACGCCGGGTGACTAAAATTAATTCATTGTTCTACCTATTTCTCAGTAACTATTTGTCACACATTAAAATGAATTATACCAGCGTGCTAGAAATTTTGCTTTCTATAATACGGTATAATTTGTAATTTTCCAAAGTGTATCTGAAGGAAGTTACGGCGGTGTAAATTCAAAAGGACATATTGCCAATTTGACAGCTATTATGCGCACTTGCGATTACACATGAATATACACTGATTTAATTTCACTGAAGTCCAATCACAATTTACGCACTTACGATTACACAGGAATACACTACAGTGTATAGAATTTTGAGTTATACAATATAAGCTATAATTTATACCCACAAATGATACAAAAAACGTGTACAATTAGCAAAATTCTCAAATACATCCAAAATTTCACTTGAACACCGGGCGACTAAAGTTAATTCATTTTTCTAATATTTCTCAGTAACTATTTGTTTTACATAAGAATAAATTATACCATCGTGCTAGAAATTTTGTTTTCTACAATACGGTATAATTTGTAATTTTCCAAAGTGTATCTAAAGGAAGTTAGGGCGGTGTAAAGTCAAAAGGACATATTGCCAATTTGACGGCTATTATGCGCACTTGCGATTACACAGGAATATACTACTGTGTAGATAATTTTGTGTTCTACAAGATAAGTTATAATTTATACCCACAAATGATACAAAAAACGTGTAAAATTGGCAAAATTCTCAAATACATCCAAAATTACACTTGAACACCGGGCGACTAAAATTAATTCATTTTTCTAATATTTCTCAGTAACTATTTGTTATACATAAGAATAAAGTATACCATCGTGCTAGAAATTTTGTTTTCTACAATACGGTATAATTTGAAATTTTCCAAAATGTATCTAAAGGACGTTACGGCGGTGTAAAGTCAAAAGCACATATTACCAATTTGACAGCTATTATGCGCACTTGCGATTACACAGGAATATACACCGATTAAATTTCACTGAAGCCCAATCACAATTAAGAATGCATCATATTAGCTCCAAGCATGGATGGTATGGTTTTATTTCGTACAGTTTAATTAATGCTACACTATACTGAATAGAAAGGCTTTATTGTCCTCAATATTTACACATGAATTTTTCCGCACGACGGGCCGGTAAAATGCTACTGGGAACAAAGTAAACTACTGAATTTTACTGTGTAATTTAATTGGTTCAATTTCAAGTTGCATAAGGATACGGGTTGAAATATCATGCAATGCCAACTATATGCATCTGCTGTTTTAGCGGAAGCATTAATCTGGAATTATAGAGATGACAGAAAGTTACATTGTTTTGATAGTGTTACACTTTTGAATTACTACACACGAAGGACGGGTGTGAATTTGAGTAGTGTTCAGGGAAAAACATCGACAATAATTAAAACAAGAATTTACAAATTTGACTTATTCTGTTGCTCGTTTTTCATCAATTTTCTTTGTGTTTGTTTCGTGTTTGAGTTCTGAATTATTCCGCACGACGGGCAGCTTCAAATATGAGGCGGGTTGTGGAAAAACATGTTTTCTAAATTGAAACATAAATTTCACATTTGGACTTTTATATTGGCTAAATCTTTTCTATGGGTTTGTTTTTCTTTTTCAATTTTCACTAATTTTTTTATGAATTGAATATTAATTATATTTTATGAACTGTTCCGCACGACGGGCGGGCTTAAATGTATCTATAAAGAGTGGGTTTAAATGATAGCGAGGTATATGATATTTTGCTAGCAGTAAATATTCTAGCGATAAAAGTAGAATAGCTCTTAAGCAAATGATTTTGGAGAATGATGTGAACCTTTGAATATATTTTGCGATCTGATGATATATGTATTAGGAATAATACGTAGCAGAATATAGATTGCATAATATATTATCGGCTGTATTATCAAGGGCTGTAATATCGGTGTAATCCAAAAAATAACAACTGTATGAATATAATGCATTAGTGGAAGCATTAACCGGGAATTATGAGATAATATTATGGAAAAAAATTCATTTATATACTAAAAAAATCATTGTTATTTTGTGTTTACATTTCATTTCGTTTACATTTCATGTAGTTTGGAAACATACTGATGAAAAGATTTCATCATCTTTCATTGTTTGTTTCGTGTTTGTATTCTGAATTATACCACACGACGGGCAGATTTATATATCAAGCGGGTTGAGGGATAATATTTGTCATAATAAAAACAAAAATATTCACATTTAGACTTTTCTATTGGTTAAGATATTTATAGGTTACATTTTTTGGTTTTCAATTTGTATTCATTATATTTTATGGATTTGATATGAATTTTATTGTATGAATTGTTCCGCACGACGGGCGGGTTTAAAAAAGTGTTTTTAGTTCATTTTTTCAAATGGTTCATTTAAAAAAAGGTAATATTTTAAAATAAGAGTGCTCCGCGGGCAGCAACTGTAGACAATAGAACGTTCAATTTCCCCTGTAGAATTAATCCATACTCAAAACCAATGGATTTGACTTCAAATATGAATTTTATTGTATGAATTGTTCCGCACGACGGGCGGGTTTAAAAAAAGTGTTTCCATTTTTTAGTTAATTTTTTCAAATGATTCATTTAAAAAAAGTTTTTTTAATAAAAATGCTCCGCGGGCAGCTACTATAGACAATAGAACGTTCAATTTACCCTGTAGAATTAATCCATACACAAAACCAATGGATTTGACTTCAAGATCCAGAACGGATCGTGTTCGAGTTCTGAATAATTCAGCACGACGGGCGGGTGTAAAAATGACTCAGGCGGACTGAGGGGAAATATTTTGTCGAAATAAAAATAATTAAACTTATAATTTTCAATTGATTAATATTTTTAAGAGTGTACCCTATTTCATATATAATTTTCCATATTTCTTATGAATTGAATATGAATTTCATGTTATGAATTGCTCCGCACAACGGGCGGGTTTTAATGCTATATATATATACATAAAGAAGAAATTATCTGTCTGTCTGTGTATGTATGCTTGAATATGAGGTGACATAATTGCGCTGGCTCATGGTTCGCTGGTTCAATGATCAGGGGCTTCAAACGCAAATGAAGCGATGGCTCATTTTCATGAAATAAAAATATCCCGCGGGCAGCAATAAAACGTTCAATTTCACCGTGTAGAATGAATTCATATATAAAACTAATGGATTTGACTTCAAGAACCAGAACGGATGGTGTTCCAGTTCTGAATTATTCCGCACGTCGGTCGGGTTTAAATATGAGGCGGGCTGAGTGAAAATATTTTGTCAAAATAAAATTTAAAATAATGAAATTTAGACTTTTTAATTGATTAAGGTTTTTATTAGTTTGCCATATTTATTTTCAATTTGCAATATTTTTATGAATTGCTCCGCACAACGGGCGGGTTTTAATGCTAGTGTATCTATAAAGTGGCTTAAATGATAGCGAGGTATATGATATTTTGCTAGCAGTGAATATTCTAGCGTTAAAAGTAGAATAGCTCTTAAGCAAATGACGGTGGAGAATGATGTGAACCTTTAAATATATTTTGCGATCTGATGATATATGTACTAGGAATAATACGTACCAGAATATAGATTGCATAATATAATATCGGCTGTAATATCAAGGGCTGTAATATCGGTGTAATCCAAAAAATAACAACTGTATGAATAAAATGCATTAGTGGAAGCATTAACCGGGAATTATGAGATAATATTATGGAAAAAAATTCATTTATATACTAAAAAAATCATTGTTATTTTGTGTTTACATTTCGAAATTATTCCTGACGACGGGCGGGCTTAATTATGAGGCGGGTTGACTGAATAATATGTCATCAATCATTAGAATAAGAATATGCAAATGCAGAACAGGAATTTTCTATTGGTGTAGATTTTACAATTTAGAGTTTTCTATTAGACTGGCTGTTTGCATTTAAATATGTATTACTTTTGTTTTATCAATTGTTCCGCACGACGGGTGGGTTTAAACATGCAATTTTACTGTGTGGAATGAATCCATATACAAAACTCACGGGCTTGACTTCAAAATCCAGACTCACTAATGTAAATGTGACTTAAATGGTGTATAATTATATCGCATTATGCAACAAATGTGAATTTAGCTGCCTTACAGTTTGGTTCCGATACTATATTGTCGGGTTGAGAGAAAAGTATTGGTGGGCCGCGTGTTTGGGACCCATGGGGTTGATAATCTCAGTCTTCTGATTGCAAATTATGATCGAATCAGTATATTTTGCGATCACAAACTAATAAGTTAAATCACCTCAGACTAGGCTGAGTGCGGTCAAGATTGGATGGTTGGGTTGGGTTGGGTAGGTTTGACTCAGGTTAAATTGGGTTTTAATGATAGCGGAAAATATATAAATCTTAGCTTTAAATATTGTAGCGGTAAAATTAAAATAGTATTTAAGGAAATGATGTTGGGGAATGATGTTAAGTAATAAATATAATTTGGAAACATTCTGATGAAACGATTTCATCATTTTTCATTGTTTGTTTCGTGTTTGTGTTCTGAATTATACCACACGACGGGCAGATTTATATATCAGGCGGGTTGAGGGATAATATTTGTCAAAATAAAAAATATTCACATTTAGACTTTTCTATTGGTTAAGATATTTATAGGTTACATTTTTTGCTTTTCAATTTGTATTCATTATATTTTATGGATTTATTATAAATTTTATTGTATGAATTGTTCCGCACTACGGGCGGGTTTAAAAAAGTGTTTTTTAGTTCATTTTTTTTCAAATGGCTCCTTTAAAAAAAGTCATTTAAAAAAAAATGTTCCGCGGGCAGCAACTATAGACAATATAACGTTAAATTTCCCCTGTAGAATTAATCCATACACAAAACCAATGGATTTGACTTCAAGATCCAGAACGGATCGTGTTCGAGTTCTGAATTATTCAGCACGACGGGCGGGTGTAAAAATGACTAAGGCTTACTGAGGGGAAATATTTTGTCGAAATAAATATAACTAAACTTAAAATTTTCAATAGATTAATATTTTTATGAGTGTGCCCTATTTCATTTTTAATTTTCCATATTTTTATGAATTGAATATGAATTTCATGTTATGAATTGCTCCGCACAACGGGCGGGTTTTAATGCTAGTCTATATATACACACGAGGCCAATTATTGACCAAGACAACGATTGGCTTGGCCAACGGTTGGCCACGTCGAGTGTTCACACGAGGCCAATTGTTGGCCAACAATTGTCCTGACAAATTGTTAGTCTGGCCAACATTTGTGCCGAAACCCAAAGTTAAATATATGCAACTTTGTAATCAAATTGACCTTCATTTCAGCGGCTTGCCTCTAGAGGGCGCTATTTTGCCGCGCAATGAGACAACGTCACCTAGACCAGTATTTCTCAACCTTTTTCTTGTCATGGCCCCTTTCAACGCAATGCGAGTCCATGTGGCCCCCAAAACAGTCTTTGTCCCCCTAGAAATCCTTGTGGCCCCATATACACACGTACACATGGATTGTCATATATCTTTTTTTTCAATCAATCAATGTATTTGTTATAGCGCTAATATGCACAGAAGCGCGACAAAATATAAAAGGCAAACACAACGATGGAGATAAACATGTGACAACAGTAAGAACACATAATGCACACATAGGAACACACACACACTCACAGACATACACACACATACATAAGCAAAAAACATACACATACACATGGGGCACCATAAGTAAGAATGGGAAAACAAATCACGCGAAATCAGAATCAGACGATCATTCACGCAGGATACAGAATACACAAACAAACTGTAATATCGAGCGGGCCGAAGAGACACGATACACACGAGAAACAATACATACACACGTCAAAGCTCTCACCACAAGTCCTACAAACCTAGAGCGACCCAGTTATATACCCTCGGTTAGCTAATGCACACAACCAATCATGCCTACCGGCAATAGACCATTCGCTCGCTACCGGTAACGCCCAACCCATTGCGATCCTATAGTGCACAATCACACTGACATTTACAGGGTCCAATAGGTGGCGCCTTATAGCTCTATACTACATACCCCCACACTTCAAAGCTTTCCCTATGCACTCCGCAATTTAGAGGGCAGCCATCGGCGACGTCCTCTCGACGACGGCTGCAGCTCGTACGTGTCCGTCGTTGTCGTCCCGTCGTCTGGCACGTCATGACTGACCGTGGCTGGGCCGTTACGGCGCCGTGTGCCCTGGTCGGTGTCGACGGTCGTCGGGTCGTGCCACAGGAAGTCGTCGTCATTCACTGCTTCCTTGGCTCTGGCCAACTGAGCCGGATTTCGCACGCTTCCGTCCTCCAACAGGAACGACGATCCTCTTCTGGCCACAACTTTTTGCGGCGGACTGAAACGCGGAGACATTTTCGGCACTCGTCCCGGAGAACGTACATGCACCGCGTCGCCTGGATGGATCTTCGGCTCTCGTGCAGCGTGACGGCGATCGTAATTTTTCTTGTTGCGTCGCTGCTGTCGCTCCACACGTGTGCGCACGTCTCCAGGCGCACATTGCTTCGTCGTGGCCGGCACGGGCAGAGACAGTCGGATCGCGCGGCCGTGGAGCAGCACTGATGGTGCACAACCCGTACTACAGTGCGGGGTGGCTCTATACTGAGCCAGCAGACGCCTGACTCGCTCTCTGAACGCGCCCTTGTGGTGCTCCTGAAGCCACGACTTGAACGTCCTGTTGAAGCGCTCAACAGCGGCGTTCCCGCGGGGCCAGTAGGCGGCTGATCGCAGGTGTTCAATATCTCGTTGCTTCAGGAACGACTGAAAGTCGCCACCGACGAATTGGCGCCCGTTGTCACTGACGATTTGGTCAGGATATCCTTCTCGTGCGAACACGCTGTCGAGAAACTCGATAATGTGTGACGTCTCAGCCGACGGGGTCATACACACCTCCGCCCACTTTGAGTAGTAATCAACGAGCGTCACCGCGAACCGACAGTCCTCGGGCGCTCTGTCCAGCGGTCCGACGATGTCGACGCCCAGTTTTGCCCATGGCCGCTCGGGCAATTCAACAGGCTGAAGTGGAGCGATGCGCGTGCGGTTGCACAGTACCTTATCACTCGTTTGACATGCTGCACACCGGTCGACAACCCGCTGAGCGTCGGCGTCCATGCCCGGCCACCACGCCAGGCTACGGAGTAGCTGCTTGGTGCGGACACACCCGTCATGCGCCGCGTGTGCACGGGATAGATAATCGTCCCGCAACCTTGCTGGCACGACTAATTGATGACCGGCGCGAATGACCAGCTCGCCGTCCACCGACAGTTCGTGACGAATGGCAAAATACGGCCTGATAGCCGCGCTGCATTGTTTCGCTGCCTCCGGGAACCCTTCCAGAACGTGCCTGCGAAGTGCGACGATGTCCGGGTCTGCACGGCTCGCGTCACGAACCGCGCTCATCGACAGGCTGGGCTCGTCGTCGTCCAGTGTTGCGATGACGTCATATTCATCGCCGTCGTCCTCGTCACATGCCGAGTGCGAGCTCGCTGGCGGCAGACGCGACAGTGCATCTGCGCCAGGAATTGACTTGCCTGGCACGTGTTGTACGCTGTATGAGTACGGGATCAATCTCGCTTGCCATCGGGCGACACGAGCACCCGCACGTCCACTGAAGTTCGCCGACAGAACTGATTTCAGCGCGCTGTGGTCTGTTCGGAGAGTGAAATGGCGGCCCCATAAAAACATCTTCCACTTTTCAACAGCCAAAACTGCTGCCAGTGTCTCCCGCTCGGTGACTGAATATTTTTGCTCAGCTGGTGACAGCTTACGGCTCCAAAACGAGATGATGGCCTCGTTTCCGTCGTCGCCGATCTGAGATAGAACGCCGCCGCATCCCTTCTGACAGGCGTCGGTTGTGACGATCGTCGGTTTCGACGTGTCGTACCGACGGAGCGGGTCGGCAGAAACAATCAGCTGCTTGACTTTCTCGAACACTTCCTCGTGCTGCTGCATCCATGTAAACGTGGTATTTTTCTTCAACAGATCCTGTAGCGGGCTCACAGTGCTGGCGTAGTGCGGAATAAAGTGCGACAGCCAGCCGCACAGTCCTAAAAAGCTGCGCAGTTCTTTGGCGTCTGACGGCGCTTGCGCGTCACGAATAGCTCGCAGATGATCGTGTGATGGTGACACGTCACTGCCTGACACACGCAAGCCACAGAACTCAAGCTCGGTCTTCGCCACCGCCGATTTGTCGAGGTTTAGCGTCACATTTGCCGCATTTAGCCGATTCATCACCTCACGAAGCCTCCGATCGTGAGTCTCTCGAGTCCGTCCGCAGCAGACAATGTCATCCAAATAGTGGACACATCCGTCTATTCCGGTCAGCAGCTTGTCCAAGAGTCGTTGGAAAGCCGCTCCCGCGGAGGCGAGACCAAACGGCACTCGTCGGAATTGAAAGAGTCCTTCGTGAGTGATAAAGGCAGTCATCTGTGGAGACTCCGGGTGAAGCATCATCTGGTGATATGCCGAGCGTAGGTCCAGTTTTATGAAGTATGTGCCCTTTAATTGGCACATCAGCTCGGACAGCGTCGGTAAGGGATGCACTTCCGTGATGATTTGACTGTTTGGTCCGCGTAAATCGACGCACAGTCGTATGCCGCCAGATTTTCTCCTCGCCACGACGATAGGACTGACCCATTGTGAAGCGTCGGTCTTCTCTATGATCCCTTCGTTCTGCAGTCGTTGCAGTTCTGCAGATACCTCCGCCCTGACAGAAAGCGGCAGGCGGCGAAGCGGATATGATGTTGGCTGAGCGTCTGGCTTTAACTGAATGCGATGGCAGAACCCCGCAATGGGCGGCAGACACTCGTCCGTCGCTGTGGCATGGCCGAATACTGCGCTGATGACACCTTCACCAGGTCGTATTGTGAGTCCTAGATCAGCCATAGTGGTGAGTCCCAGAAGACCTTCAGTCGAGGCAGTGTCGATCACGTAAAATTCAGAGCGTGCAGTGTGTTCTCCCACCTGTACTGTTGCCGGCAGAACACCTACCACGTCCAGCGGTTTCCGACCCACGCCGTAGAGTCGGGTGTCCGTGTGCGTCACTTCCGACCCTTTGAAGAGTGACCTTGCCAGGGGAAGGCTGAGAATTGAAACACTCGCGCCGGTGTCAACCTGCAGACAGACTGTGGCGGACGTACCATTGCTTACGGTTACAAGCGCATCACACATAATTTTCTTGCCTGCTGAGGAACACGACAATATGGTGACGCTCTTTACCGGACGCTTGGTTTTCTTTATGCATTTTGACTGGCACACGGCAGCCCAGTGACCTGTTCGGCCGCAATTGTTACATTGAGATGTCCTGGCTGGGCAAAACTCGCTGCGTGGCGTTTTGTGATTGCGTCCACAGTGTGTGCACTTACTCTCCAATCGGCTGGTTGTGCTGGTCGTCTTGCTGGCTGCACCTCGAACGACGTTGGTTTCGCCGATACTTGGATCACGTCCCGGAGCCGTCATGAGCGCTGATTGTCGCCTGGATAGCTCAAACGCCTCAGCCGTCTGCAATAGTGAGCTGAGCGTCAACGTTGGATCTTGGAGAAACTTCTCGCGTAGCCGTGGGTGCAGTGTCTGCTCGACCACTTGATCACGGATGAGCTCGTCTGTCAACGTTCCGAATCTGCAGTTGGAGGCCAAACTGCGTAGTACAGAGACATAGTCTGCAGTCGTCTCCGTTGCAAGCTGCTTGCGTTGTCGGAACGCAAAACGCTCGGCAATGACGTTTACTCTCGGGCCGTAGTAAGTTGTCAGTTGTCGCAAGACTTTCTGACTCTCTGTTTCGTCCTCCCGCTTGCTTTCGGCCGGTAGCGAACGATAAACTCGTCGAGCCTCGGCACCGACACAATGTAGCAGCAGGGCCCGACGTCTGGTGTCTGGGTACGACTCGGCACCGATGGCCACCATGTAGTTCTCATAAGAGTACTTCCACTCGTCCCAAGAAACCGTGGGTTTTCCAGGGTGCTGTAGAAACGGTGCAGGTGCCAGAACACTCTCAGCATTCATACCTGTATCCCATCCTCGTCGCCAATTGTAATATCGAGCGGGCCGAAGAGACACGATACACACGAGAAACAATACATACACACGTCAAAGCTCTCACCACAAGTCCTACAAACCTAGAGCGACCCAGTTATATACCCTCGGTTAGCTAATGCACACAACCAATCATGCCTACCGGCAATAGACCATTCGCTCGCTACCGGTAACGCCCAACCCATTGCGATCCTATAGTGCACAATCACACTGACATTTACAGGGTCCAATAGGTGGCGCCTTATAGCTCTATACTACACAAACAAACATATATTTACTATAGCGCCTGTAAAAACACGGGCGCGCATAACTTAAAGACGAACAACAAAGCGTAAATATATATATACATATACATACATACACAAACATGCACTTATACATATACACACATACACAAACATGCACTTATACATATACAAACATACACAAACATGCACTTATACATATACATACATACACAGACATGCACTTATACATACACATATACACATGAGTTTTGAGTAGAATAAGGAGGAATAGAAAATGGATAGCTGAATGGAATCATAGTTTGGCGAAAGGAGTGAGAGTGTGAGAAGCAGGATCAAACGAGATGTCAAAAAGGTGATTTTGAAGTCGGGAAGCAAACATGCGGTAGGAAGAAGATGAAATAATATGAGAAGGAAGAGAATTATAGATGCGCGGACCGAAGAAAGTAAAAGATTTAGAGGACCACGAAGATTCATTAGTGGCCCGAGGACAGATGAGGGGAACAGGTCTACGAGAAGAAACATTATCAGAACGAGTTAAAAGACTGACTAGGTAGGGCGGTTGACTGGGATCATGAAGGAGTTTGAAAATTAGATAGCAAAGGCGAAAGTGGATACGAGAGACAATTGGAAGCCAACGAAATTTAAATAGAAAACTGGAGGTATGACGGCAAGGAGTAGGGTGAAGAACAAATCGGCAAGATTGGTTAAGAACACGTTGTAGTATTTTTAGGGAAGAACGAGGTAAGCTAAAGTATAGTGAGCTGCAATAGTCTAATCTAGAGAGTATAAGAGAATTAACAAGTTTAATAGATGAAGATTGATCGAGACAGGGACGAATGGGATAGAGTGAACGTAGGATCAGACGACAAGTGCGTGCGACGGAGCGAATGTTATCTACAAAGGAGAGCGAAGAATCAAAAATAATACCAAGATTTCGAACGGTAACGGCTAGAGGAACTGAGAGCAGCGGAGGACTAATGCGCGGAGGATGAAGATGGAGAAACTCAGACTTTGAAGTGTTGATGAGAAGATTGCGAGCTGCAGCCCAAGAAGAAATATCAGAAAGCACGTCAGATAGCAGGGAAGGAGAATGAAAAGGAAGCGGGATGTAAAACTGAATATCGTCAGCATAGATATGAAAACTTATAGAGTGTTTACGAAGAATAGGACAAAGAGAAGACATGTACAGATTAAATAACAAAGGACCAAGAATGGAGCCCTGTGGAACACCATGACGTAGAGCAACCGAAGAAGAGACACAGGAATTAAATTTCACAGCATAAGTCCGACCACTGAGATATGATTTGAGAAGGGAGAGAGCACTAGAGCAGATACCAAGATGAGAGAGATCACGAAGAAGAATAGAGTGATTAACCAAATCAAAGGCAGAAGAAATATCAAGGAGAACAAGCAAGGCAGACCGACGGTAAGAGAAGTGGGATAAAACGCCATTGGTTACAGAGATAAGAACAGACTGAGTGGAATATGAAGGACGGAAGCCAGATTGGTAAGGATCAAGAAATTGGTTAATGAAGGGAGAAAGTTGAGAAGAGATGGCAGATTCAAGAAGTTTGGAAGGGAAGCTGAGAAGAGAAATAGGCCGATAATTTTTAATAACAGTTGGATCTAACGTGGGTTTTTTAAGGATAGGGTAGATTGTAGTATGTTTATCAGCAAGAAAAGCGCCATGGAGGAAAGAACTATTAATCAAATGAAGAAAATAGGGCAAAAGGGATGGAATCAATTCAGAAATTGCCTTAAAATTTATAGGATCAGAAGGAGAGAACGACAATTTAGTTGACGAGATAAGGGCAGTTAAGTCAGTCACACTAAGATGATTGAAAGATGAAAAATGATCAGGTGAGGAAATATGTCTGAGAGGAGATAATGAAGGAGGAATAACGGAAAGCAACGAATTGACTTTATCCTCAAAGAAGGTAGAAAATTGTGAGGCTGTTATAGTGGAAGAAATAGAACGCGAACGAAGACCACGGAGAGAATTCAAAGTAGCCCATAAAGATTTGGGAGAGCGAGAAAGAGAAGAAAGACGAGTTTTATAGAAGTTACACTTGACGAGAGAGAGGGCAGAAATGTAAGATGATCGAGCCGAGCAAAACGATAGCCAATCAGATGAAGAACGAGAGCGTCGCCAACAACGTTCGAGACGGCGCTGAGAACATTTAAGGCGACGGAGATTAGAATTGAACCAAGGAGGAAGGCGAGGAGAAAGAGAAGCGCATGTCCGAAGGGGAATATCCATCTTTCGTGGATAGTGAGAAAATATGGTGGCCCCCCATTTTTTTAATTCAGTCCTATGGCCCCCCAAAAAATATAGCCCCTTGGGGGTCATATGGTCCACGTTGAGAAACACTGATCTAGAGTCTAGGGCATTGCTTGTCTAGGTTCTATACAATTTGTGCTAGGTGGCGCTAATTGCTCGGTTTTGTCACCACATGGAGCTGAAGCGACGCGTGCAGTGAATTCAACTCCGCTTGAGAGCCTGCGATGTGTTGCGTGTTTTTGTGTGTCCTTTTTATTATGGAAATCTTATCATGATGCAGTAGAATCTGTAATATATTATTTATTACAATATATTTTAATGATAAATAACTTCCTGGATTAAAAATTTATAAGTAGATATATAGGTAAAAGATATAAATGCTGCAGAATATGCTTAATATCGATTTGTACATTGAAGAATCCACCAGGATTAAAAAAAATTCAAATGGTATAATCAGGAGAGAGAAATAATCCACACAAACGTACTCTGCACCACATCTATTGGCTTGGACAATTACTGGCCTCGTGTGACCACTCGCAAGCCAACTGTTGGCCTAGCCACTGGTGGATACAGGGGCTCATGGGGATGAAGCCCTCCAAAATGTTTCCATAAAATCCTCATAACCAAGAAAAAAAAATTTATTTTGAATTTGTTGATATAAGCATTATCGCAAAAACGTTGCATAGTGATGCATGTACATGTCTGATCGCCCCAAGATTCAGCCCCGCCCCCCTGATATGTTCAGCCCCTTCCAAAATTGCACTCTGGATCCGCCACTGGGCCAAGCCAACAATTTGCCCAGCCAACAAATTGTCCGCTGCAGCGATTTCATATGAAGTCCACAAATTGAACTTGAATTTGAAATTGAATTTGCGGATTTGACGACTTAGAATTGAGACATTCGGCAAATACGTAGTAGGCAAAAACGCAAACATTTTTAGTCGGCAAAATTGCGGGCATGCGATTTGGTGATGTAGATTGACATGAACACAATTGTATTAAAAGACAGGCGCGCGTGGGACAGCGATGTCCCACGCGCACCTACAAGAACACACCGCACAGCAAACACGTCCGAATACAACTCCCTTAAAAAACTCAGAGGACAAACAAGGACACTATTGTATACGCGCACACACACTTACATACACATGCAGAGCAAACCAACGCCACCACGACACCTGACACTCGACACTAGCAATCTTGCACACTCCTCACTGCAATGCAGCACATGAACAAATAATCCATTTATATAAGTACGCACCTCTCACACTCTACAATCACTCAACCATACGCACACACCTGCACTCCCATGCACACATCGTTACGCCATTATAATTAAGCCACATTCCCACCTGATCTTAAAGATCACACATTCTGCGCAAGCGAACAAACACGGAAGCAAATATAGCACAACTACGCACGCCACTAACCAACTGCACAACTAAGCACCTAAGCAGATAGTAAAACAACAATCAAACAAAATCAGCTCCGGCCCGCCCATCCAGCTCTACGGCTCCACCAGACGCACACACCGTGGCTGCGGCGAAGCACAACACGTCAGGCCCCAGCGTCCACCACACTCCCGCCTCCGCCAGTGCTCTTCAGTGCTCCGCCGCAGCTTGCCGTCTTCTTCATCACCGGCTGCCGCGACAGGGCACAACACCTCGGCCCCAGCACCCACCGTGCTCCCGCCGTCACCTGCGCTCTTCAGCACCCTGTCGCAGCTGGCCGCGATCCACCGTCTACACAGGCCGCGCTCAGATTTTCAGATTCTCCCGGTTTCGGCAGCCTTCACTTCACATCAGCGCTCCAGCACCATCAGCTTCCTCCGACAGGTCAGCGACGTGTCCAGAGCAAGCGGGCCGACAAGCACACTCGGCCACAGCTTCCCCCGCTGTCTTCAGCCGGCACCACGCTTCACAGTCGCCCCCTGCAGCACTTCTGGCACGTCGCTGAACACTGATCCATGCCTCTCCGCCGCTGATGCTGAAGGCATCGTCACCACTGCTGCCGAATCCGTGTCAAAACTCCCACCACTCTAATCCAAAACAGCCGAAACCCGTGAACGAACCAGGGACCTTTAGATTGATGATCAGACCAGCATCAGACCTTTGTTGCAGGGGGCGACTGTGAAGCGTGGTGCCGGCTGAAGACAGCGGGGGAAGCTGTGGCCGAGGGTGCTTGTCGGCCCGCCTGCTATGGACACGTCGCTGACATGTCGGAGGAGGCTGCTGGTGCTGGAGCGCTGATGTGAATTGAAGCCTGCCGAAGCCGGGAGGATTTGAACGGAGTCGTGTTCGGGCGTGCTCGCTGTGTGGTGTTGTCTTGTAGGCGCGCGTGGGACAGCGCTGCCCAGCTGTGGCTGGAATTAATTGAAAAACTATGCATTGTGTGCAATGCATTGATGCATTGCCGCTCATTGCCGCATCATATGCAATGCAATGCATTGCATATGATGTGTGTGCATCATATGCAAACTATGCATGCAACTATTCATTGTTACATGTTGTGAAGCCGCTCACAATCCATCTTATTTTTTGCATAAAATTCAAATTAGTTTCCCCGAGTTCACAACTCACATAATCCGCTTTTTGCCAGTTCAGCATGATTTATTTGCCCATAGACCACTGTTGTTTTCGATAACGTCACTCGTGGCCGTTCATCTGCGTCAGGCATTTATTATGTATGCTGTGTTCATCAGCAGAAGTTGATGGAAAGCCAGCGGCCGCCTGGAAGTGGGGGAGCAGATGATGGGGGGTGGAAGCGAAGATATGGGGGTCAAGCAGCGGCACGTTGCAGCGTGTATTGAACGACGCCTGATAGCTCTATCACTCACTAGTCGGCTCTCGCCGTGTCCACACTTTGTCGAGAGAACACCGACGCCGCTGTCTTGCGCTCTGCTTCGGCTCTGCATTTCGTATCGCTTTTTCCAGCGTTCGGCGCACGCGCACGCACAAACATACATACACACGCACACGCACATACACGCGGTTGTGTGTAATATTGTCGCTGGTGGCGTGTGTGCGTAGTGGCCGCGTTGACCGAGCGATTTGGCTCGGTGAAATTGCAGCCCGCACTGGTGTTGCACGCATCAATCGTGCAACAGTTGTCTCTCGGCCTTTTGACGGCCGTCGTTCTCACATTAGCCAGCAATCGGACCCGCGTCACGCGGCAGGTACCAGTTGATTGTGTGAGCAGCACTCTTCCGGTGGTCAGCACAGGGTATTCAGCGCATAACCGCTTCGATACGATCCCCACAGTTCAGTTTTTGTCGTGCTGAAGCTGATTGAGTAAGCAGAGCCAGATTTCGGCCTGCGGTGTTGATCGACACGCGTTCACACGGCCAGCTGAACTGATACAGGCAAATAAAATAATTCCCACCTTGGCTCGTGTAGTTGGTTAGTGAATATTGTACTGCTACCTCAAGTGGACACCTCGCCACCAGGAGGTCACGTGCAGTCGGCACGACTTGTGTAATGCTGCCAATCTCGCAGTCGTGAGTACAGCTCAACATTTGGCAACACTCGCATAAATCATATTCATATGGCATTGCTTTTCAAATAAGTTTCGCTAACTCAGCGGAACTCTGTAGTGAAAAACAGAGTGGACATAAATTATTGCTGGTTAATTTGGATTTGTCAAATTTGTTTTGAAACAGTTTTTGTTCACTGAACTAAGCACTCAGTTTGGCACATGTAAGCATTTTGTGGATTAATGTCTGGCGGGTTTTCAATTTTGCGTGTTTTGGGGTTTATGTGGCGTTTGGGTGGCTACGGAGCGACATATGTCAATAGGGTAAGTGCTATGGAGCGACTGTATTTACACGCACACACACACATAACAGCACTACCAGGACACACACACACACACACATGGAAGCACACACACACATACACAATGACACGGACAAACATGACACACAGACATACAGACAAATCGACATGCACAGAGCTGGCAGGGTCTCGAGGTGGCGCGAGACTTAATTTGGCAATGCAAATTTACAATGCTATGATTTAGAATTTGCAAATTAAACAATGCAAATTTAGTTGTAATAGTTAAATGAGTATTTTTGTGATAGATTAATTTGCATTAACGTGAATATGCGCACGATAACGAATATACGGTGCTGGTGATGTGGAAAATATTAATGTGGCACTCTCGAATGATAGATAACTCGACACTCTCGACAGAATACTGTTTTTATCTAGTATTTGTAGTCTGATACAAATCCATCGCCAAATATTGATTAATATTGCTTCAAACTTGGTTATAATATATTTATATAATTTGACCGCGCTGCTTGTGGTGTGATACTGCGAATTGCCAGGCTGCATAGTTATCGAGCAATTAATTTGTATTCGGCATGCCTCTGTAGACATCAAATATTTAATATTTAAATATTTGATGTTTAAGCCTACATCAAACATCAAGCGTCAGACAAGCATTTCAACAACATGAAAATGTTATCAAACATTACTCCAACATTTAATTAAGTTTATGTGTAAACGTGACAAATGGAATACATTTATTTCACATAGAATGTCAACCATGATCATTAATTTTGTAATAAATTCTTTGAATGCAGTACTTTTTACATTATATTCAATGAGTTAAAACTCATTGGAAGTTATTAAATGAGTTAAAACGCATTATTTAAAAAATACAAGTGCCAAATTTCCGAGAGAAAGATTTCAAACTTTCAGAAAATATCAGTGTTGAAAAGAAAAGCAAAAATCTAGTTTATTATTATTTTTAATAAGATTATATAGTATTGCTGGTTATAATGAGATTACACTTGAATAGAATGTGCGCGAATGCAGCCGCAGCTAAACACACACACACACACACACACACACACACACACACACACACACACACACACACACACACAAGTATAAGTTTGCCCGTGCTGATTTGAAATGTTTGTGTGAAACGGAAATTGTATGTCAATAGCGACTGATTGAAGGTTTCAAGCGTGACAGGTCGCGTCGCCTTTGAAGAGTGTCGTTCTGGCGTCGACGTGTGAATGCCTGTGTTTGACTGTGAAAATTGACTGTGCCTTGATTTTCCAAAACAACCATACTGTGAGTTGGTCCCAATTAAAAGCACTGACATCTGCAGTGATAGTTTTTGATGCTGAAAACACTTGAGCTTGAATTTTAGAATGAATTTTAAAATGAAATATATATCTGCACATTCTAAAAAGCGAGTTTATTAAATATAAACTGCATATAATCACTTGAATTCACCCGAATCCCACATATTTCATTTAAGCTGATCGTTTTTCAATGTTTTTTTAATCTTAAGAAATTTAATGACTACTTTATAATGCATCCATTTTCAATTGAGTTTGTGGGCATTTAACGTTGGTCGCGTGTGCATAGAGATGCAAAAACACGTTTTTTAGGTTAGAACAATCGCCTTTTAGATTTTAGATTGTGCAGCATAAACACGTGTTTTTGTCTGCAAAAAACACGTTTTAAGCTTTTTTGTATGAATGTTTTTTTATAATTAGCCCCAATTGTCATCGGATGTTGGATTTTAGTACATAGTATTGAGTTTTGTAGTGACGTCAAACTCGAAGCACATCGAGTGCTTCGAAGCATTCACAATCAATAATTATTATCCAACGCAATACCAGGGATACACAAAAATCCAACAGAGAATACACGACCAATCCCAGCACAAAAGTCACACACGGCCAGCCGTCACCACACCCATAATCCCTAATCTTCCCGGCGTGTGACAATACTATATATACAACCTATACGCTACATCTCCCTGCACTTTAAGAACATCTACTCGTCTAAGAGAGAAGGTAACCATCGCCTGCGACCTCTGGAGGAGGACGGTAGTTCTCGTTGAGACCTTCCCTCATCCTGGGGCTTAGCGTGACTCGATGTCGCCCCTGTCTGCGTTGCGCCTGCGAGCTTAAGCTGATCGCCTTCAACCGGTCTCTCGAGCCCGGGTGCTGATGCCGAGTCCTGCTCAGCAATTGCGTCCTCCGTTGACGCATCACCTTCAGCCGGTCTCTCGAGGCACCGTGACGGCGCCGTGTCTCGTTCTGTCACAGCGTCTTCTGTTGGCGACTGAGGAAGCCAACAGTCCGTTTCGTCCTCCAATGATGGTGAACCGGTTCGATGAACAGCTGCATTTTTGGCAAGATGGGCCAAATTCCGCACAGATCCGTCTTCCCGGCGGTACGCCGATCTTCTTATCGCCGTATACGCAACGGACCCTTGAAACGACGTCCCGACTTACCGACGTGGCCTTGCACCCGACCAAAAACCGAGTCTCCCGGGGCGAACGTCGGAATCCTCGTGGCATTACGGCGATCATAGTTCCGCTTGTTGCGTGACTGCTGCCTGCGGACACGCTGCTCGATAGACGAATCGACGCGCTTGTTAAAAACCGGCAGTCAGCTTCATGCGTCGGCCGTGCAGTATCTTCGATGGAGACACTCCGGTGGTGCAGTGTGGAATGGCTCTGTACTCGGTCAACAGCGCCCGCATACGCTCTTGTAACTTTGATTTACCGAGACACTATTGATCCCATGCTTTGAATGTCCTGTTGAATGGTTCGACGATCGAGTTACCCCGTGGCCAGTAGGCCGCCGATCGCCGATTTTTTATGTCACGTTGATTGAGATAGCGCTCAAACGCCTCACTGACGAATTGTCGCCCATTGTTGGTGACCAACTCGTCCGGTAAGCCCTGGCGACTCCAGATGACATCCAGAAAGCTCATGATCACTGTCAATGATGCTGGTAACGCCTACTCCGGCCCACTTCAAGAAATAATTGACTAGAGGTATAGCGTAGCGGGCTTCTGGCGGCGCCGAGTCAATGGGGCCCACGATATCAACTGTCAGCTTCTGCCATGGGTGGTCCGGAAGCGGAGCAGACTGCATAGGAGCTGGTCGAGCTGCAGACGACAGCAGCTTGTCGCTTCCTTGACAATACGCGCACTCGGACACCATTCGCTGAACATCCTCGTCCATTCCGGGCCACCAGGCCACACTGCGCAGGAATTGTTTAGTTCTTGCCAGGCTATCGTGTGCGGCGTGGCCACGACTGAGGTAGTCCGACCGCAGCTTGCTCGGAACAATTATCTAACAGTCGCCACGAATGACCAGGTCTCCTGCTACCGATAATTCATCCCTCATCCTGAAAAACGGGCGTAGAACTGAATCGACGGATTCTCCCGTGCAAGGAAAACCATCACCGATAACCTTTCTGAGAGCCGAAAGTTGAGGGTAGTCGCGGGATGTGGAACAAAGATGCTCACGCAATAGCACCGGCTGCTCCTCCATCAGCATACCGACCATTTCCTCGTCCTCTTTGTCGTAAAATTGCAAATCATTTTTTTTGTTCGACTGGCAGGCGAGAAAGTGCATCTGCAGCTTTGATCTCCTCCCCCGGGACATAGTCAACGTGATATGAATAAGGGATCAGCCTCGCCTGCCATCTGGCTACCATTGCTCCTGCACGGCCACTGAATTTCTCGGAAAGAATTGTTCTCAATGCCGAATGATCTGTACGCAGCACAAACTTCCGTCCCCACAGAAACAATATCAACTTTTCTATGGCGTTGACGGCAGCTAGCGCCTCTCGTTCTGTGACGGAGTACTTGCTCTCGGAAACTGAGAACCTCCTACTCCAGAAGGCAATCACGTTTTCGTCTCCCGCCGCGGAAAGCTGAGAGAGGACAGCTCCAGCCCCAGGCTCACTTGCGTCAGTCGTCACGATTGTGCGCAAGTTTGGTTCAAACCGGTGCAATGGTTTAGCTTGAGCTGTCCTCTGTTGCAGCGACCGAAACTCTTTTGTGTGTTTTGTCGTCCACCGGAACGTTGCATGTTTGCGTAGCAAAGCTGCCAGCTTGCTTGTTTGATTGGCGAAATTCTCCACGAACTGACTGAGCCAGCTACGCAATCGCAAAAAACTTCGCAGTTCTTTGGCCGACGATGGCAGTGGAGCGTTCCGGGCAGCCGCTATGTGATTGTCTGTGGGATCGACAGTGT
>OU696584.1:5141848-5274203 GCA_916048095.2 Sacculina carcini
TCAATATGTGTGAGAGAGTACTATGAATTGTGTATCTGGTAATATTGTTGTGCCATTAAATCTATATAATATAGCGTGTCATTCATCACACATTGTTATATATATACTTATTTAACAACTCATATATATAACAATGTTTAATCACTGTATCATATAATCATTATTTAATCACTTGTCAATGTTTTCATGTTGGAACAAAATTATCATTATTACATAAGTCTGCAAAAGAGACAATGTCTCAGCAGACTCTATATCCACTTTCTTTATTTATTGTTGTTATGCTATTTGTTATTTGCTTGTGGAAAAAATACAATTTGAACTTGAACTTGAACTTGAACACATACATTAGTACAGGAGTGGCTCCAAGACTTGTGTATGTGTGTGTGTGTGTGTGTGAGTGTTTATGTGTGTGTGTTTATGTGTGTGTGTGTGTATGTGTGTGTGTGTGTGTATGTGTGTATGTGTGTGTGTATGTTTGTGTGTATGTGTGTATATGAAACTTAAACCTAAAACCTAATCTTGATCCCCATTGTTTGTCTAACTATTGTCCCATCTCTAGAATTCCTCGGCTATCAAAATCGCTTGAAATGGCCGCCTATGTCCTGATTTCGGACTACCTTGAGCGTCATGATATATTTCTCCCTGAACAATCAGGCTTCCGTAAATTTCACTCAACAGAAACCTCGCTTCTCTTCCTCTATGACTCTATTCTTAAGTCTACTCTTGCTTGTAAGGATGTTTTTCTCATTCAACTGGACTTATCTGCGGCTTTTGACACTAATGATCATCTAATTCTACTCAACATTCTGTCGAACCTAGGTATTAGTGGCACTGCACTATCATTCTCCCGCTCTTATCTTCTTTCACGATATCAGCTTGTTTGTATCAGTGATCCTTGTAGTTTGTCTTTCCCACTCTCATACGGTGTCCCACAGGGGTCCGTCCTAGGCCCTCTCCTCTTCAATATTTACTTAACTTCTATAGGTGAAATCCTACATCGTCATGATGTCACTTTCCAAATCTTTGCGGATGACATCCAAATTATTATCTCGTCTGATACTATTTCCAAATTTTCTGTTTCTTCACTCTTGGATGACATTGAAACCTGGTCTTTGTCCCACCACCTCAAGCTCAATCCGGAAGAGACTAAATTTATCCTTTTTCAATCTTCTAGAAGGTTAACTTGTCTATCTGTTCCTCTCTCTAAATCTGTTCGTAGCTTAGGTGTCTTGCTAGATGATTCTCTTTCTTTTGATCTATACATCTCTGATATCATTATTGAATATCATTGTAACTTTCACATTAGGCGAATTTATTCTATCCGTAGATATTTAACTGTCTCTGCTGCTTTCAAACTAGCTAATTCTTTCATTTTCAGTAGGGTACATTTATGTTGTTTGCTCTTTCTTTCTCTGAACCACCGCCAGCTTGGCAAACTTCAATCTGTTATTAGTAAAGCTTGTCGTCTAATCTACAATCTCCCTGCTGGCTCTCATGTCTCTCTTTCTACAAAAATTAGTATTTCTACCTATTAAGGCGCTTATTGATTACCGCATCTGTTTGATCACCCATTCCACTCTTATTCTCCTTAAGCCCTCGTACTTATTTGAACTTCTATCCTTCAAGAAATCTACTCGTACAATTAGGTCAACTTATGATTCTCGTCTCTTACTGGAACCTGCTTTTTCTTCTAGACACACTCAGTATAATCGTTGTCTCTCTATCTTAGGACCCCGTATTTACAATAAGCTCTCCCCAACACTACGTTCTATCACTTCTATCCCTGTTTTCAAAAAACAGTTAAAGAAATTTGTCATGGTTAAATCGTATGATACTCTAGAGAGCGTTGTCTACATTAGTGATGATTATAAGGTGTAAATTATCTCTCTTCTTTCTTTACCTCTCACTTTCTGTGTGTGTGTGTGTGTGGCTATGTGTGTTTGTGTGTGTGTGTGTGCGCGCGCATGTGCAGCGCCCTAGAGACCCTCTAGGTGTAGGGCGCTATATAAATATCTACCTAATGTAATGTAATATGTGTGTGTATGTGTGTATGTGTGTGTGTGTGTGTGTATGTGTGTATGTGTGTGTGTGCGTATGTATGTGTGTGTATGTGTGTGTGTGTTTGTGTGTGTATGTGTGTGTGTATGTGTGTGTATGTGTGTGTGTATGTGTGTGTATGTGTGTGTATGTGTGTATGTGTGTGTGTGTGTATCTGTGTGTATGTGTGTATGTATGTTCACACACACATACAATCGCTGTTTCTCTATCTTAGGACATCGTATCTACTATAAGCTTTCTCCCTCAATACACTCAATCAAATCTCTATCTCTTTTCAAAAAACATACTAAGAATTTCTTTCTCACTAAGTCTTATTACTGTCTCAATAATATTGTATATATTAGTACTGAATATAAGGTCTGATTGTTTCCTAATTCTGTCTTCTATGTGTATGTGCTTCATGCGTGTGTTTTCCGTTCTTGTGTATGTATGTTTCTCCATTGTATGCTGTCTGTGTGTTGTTGTGTTGAGCTCTGTTATCTGTGTTTGTGTGTCTGTTGTGTTGTGTTCTCTGTCTATTTGTATGAGTGTATGTCTTTGTGTGTCTGTTATGTTGTGTTTTCTGGTTTGTATTTGAGTGTCCATTGTGTTGTGATTTGCCAATCCCAGTCCCGCCAACTCATCATCAACCATTCTAAAACTGAAACGGTCTTCCATCCTCCAAGAATCTCTCCCCCGTCTCTCTCTGTCTCCCTATCTGCTTGTGTTCGTAATCTTGGCGTCTACTTTGATCCCTCTCTATCATTTGCCAACAATCTCGCGCATATATCGCAATACTGCAGGCTCATTCTCAGACAACTCTATCCCATCCGTGCTTACATTGACACTAACTCGGCCATTACTCTCATCCAATCCTTAATTTTCCCTCGTCTAGACTATTGTAACTCTTTGTATCTTCACGCCTCATCTAAATCTCTTCGCTCCCTACAAATGTTATTGAACCAATCCTGTCGCTTTGTCTTCCGTCTTCCTCCGCGCACGCCAACTTCTCCCTACCTACAGAAACTTGGCTGTCTTCCTGTTCAGACTCGGATCAACTATAAACTGTGCTGTCTTATCTTTAAAATTATCCGCTCACCCTCCTCTCCTTCTTACCTCCGCTCTCTACTATCTGAACCTCAACACTCAGGGCGTCGTCTTCACTTTCTTTACTGTCCTCGAGCAGTTTTGGAGTCGCCTTGGTCGGCGAAATCTTTCTACTTCTTTGCTCCTCGTCTCTATAACTCCTTGCCTTCTCGTATCCGGTCATCCCCTTCACTTCGATTCTTCTCTTCTGCTCTGCATGCACATCTTCTTGTGTCTACCTCTCCCTGTTGAATGGGTTCGTGTTTTTCTTTTGTATATACGCATGTTGAATTTTGTCTGTCATGCTCTTAGCTAATCTGACATTTGCTTCATTTATTTTATAAACATACATACTATATTATTTTTTATCTCATCCTGTCATCGCACCATTGTATATTTGGCGCTATATTAAATACATGTTGTTGTTGTTGTTGTTGTTGTTGTTGAGTGTATGTCGTTGTATGCCTGCTGTGTTGTGTAAATGTGTTGTATGTTGTGTTATCTTCCGTGCTGTATGTCTGCTGTGCTATCTTATTCAATATGTATGTGTGTGTGTGCGTGTGGACACTACGAAAGAGTGCTGAATTCGTTGGAAAGCAATGAAGATGTGGACGTGATTTACCTTGATTTCGCCAAGGCTTTTGATAAGGTCGATCACGGTATACTTCTTCATAAGCTCCGCCAATTGGGTATCTCAGGAAGACTTGGTATTTGGATGCATTGCTTTCTCACTGGCAGAACACAAGTTGTTGCGGCTGACGGGGTGGAATCTGCACCGATGTTGGTCACCAGTGGAGTTCCGCAGGGCACTGTACTCGGTCCACTATTATTTACCATCTACATATCAGATATAGACGGCCACACACAACACTCTCATGTCGGATGCTTTGCCGACGACACTCGTGTTTCACGAGAAGTATCAACATCGTCTGACGCTGAATTACTACAGTCTGATATCGACTCACTTTACCGCTGGGCGAATGATAACAACATGGTTTTCAATCCAACTAAATTCGAACACATTAGATATAGTTGGAGAAATAATCACAACCATGCAGCCAGTTACGTCTCCCAAGATGGCAAAAGATCACCAAAAAAGATCAGGTCAAAGATTTAGGCGTCATTCTCAGTAGTGATTGCAGTTTCACTGCCCATATCGAAAATGCCACCAATAAAGCTCGTAGCCAAGCTGCCTGGATCTTACGTACATTTGGAACTCGCGAGGAGGAACCTATGCGTGTACTGTTCAAAACATTGGTGCTTCCATTACTAGAATACTGTTGCCAATTGTGGAGTCCATGGAAGGCTTGTGAGAAACAACTTCTAGAAGGAGTACAGAGATCTTTCACAGCCAAAATAAAATCCGTGAGACATCTAAGTTACTGGGACCGACTCAAGGCACTTCGACTTTTCTCGTTAGAACGACGACGTGAGAGATATCATATCATCTACCTGTACAAAATAATGACGGGAAAAGTAATGAACAGTGTAGATATAAAGTTCTACACACAGAGACGACTTGGAAAACTCTGTCGCATGCATAACATCAACTCAGAAGCGACCACGAGAGTAAAAACCATCAAAAACAATTATTTTTCCATAAATGCAGCAAGACTCTTCAACGTCCTACCTAGAGAATTGAGAGGCATGTGCGGTGTTAGCCTCAATACATTCAAGCGGAAGCTGGATGAATTTCTCTTCACTGTACCGGACGAGCCAAAACTGCAGCACTACAACATCCGAGCGTCCACCAACTCCATCGTCGACCAGTTGACGTTGATACGGGCGGACGGACTCTTCTAGTGGCGGTGCATCAGCATGGCCACGGGCGAAAATTATCAGCCTGCAACTTCATACCTCAGGAACCTCAGGTGTGTATTTTTGTGTTTCTGAGTATGTAAACGTGAGTGTATGTTTGTGTTTGTGCGTATATGTACTAGTCGGGTTGTGTGTGTGTGTGTGTGTGTGTGTGTGTGTGTGTGTGTGTTACTTTATGTTACTTTGATGTTACTTTTGTGTGTGTTCGATGCATGTTACTTTGATGTTCTATGTGTGTTACTTATGTTACTTTGGTGTTTACTTTGTGTTACAAAAACTTAGGTTACTTCCCATTAAGGCTCTTGTTGAGTATCGTATTTGTTTAATTATTCATTCAGCTCTTCATCTTCGTAAGCCTGCGTATCTGTTTGACCTTCTGTCATATAAAACCTCATATCTTTCTCTTAGGTCTTCTAACGATCCTTTTCTACTAGTTGAACCTTCCTTTCCTTCTAGGCATTCTCACTACAATCGTTGCTTCTCTATCTTAGGACCTCGTATCTACAATAGGCTTTCTCCCTCAATACGTTCAATCAAATCTCTATCTCTTTTCAAAAAACATACTAAAAATTTATTTCTCACTAAGTCTTATTACTGTCTTAATAATATTGTATATATTAGTACTGAATATAAGGTCTGATTGTTTCCTAATTCTGTCTTCTATGTGTATGTGCTTCATGCGTGTGTTTTATATTCTTGTGTCTGTATGTTTCTCCATTGTATGCTGTATGTGTGTTGTTGTGTTGAGCTCTGTTATCTGTGTTTGTGTGTCTGTTGAGTTGTGTTCTCTGTCTATTTGTTTGAGTGTATGTCTTTGTGTGTCTGATATGTTGTGTTTTCTGGTTTGTATTTGTGTGTCTATTGTGTTGTGATTTGTCAATCTGAGTGTATGTCGTTGTATGCCTGTTGTGTTGTCTTAATGTGTTGTATGTTGTGTTGTCTTCTGTGCTGTATGTTGGCTTTGCTATCTTATTCAATATGTATGTGCGTGTGCATTTTTGTGTTTTTGAGTACGTAAACGTGAGTGTATGTTCGTGATTGTGCGTATATGTACTTGTCTATATGTCTGTTATATGTCTGTTTTGTGTGTGTGTATGGGTGTGTGTATGTAGGTGAGTGTGTGTGTTCGTGATTGTGTATGTGTATGACTCTTGTGCTTGTGTGTGTGTGTGTGTGTGTGTGTGTGATGTGTGTGAGTGTGTGTGTGTGTGTGTGTGTGAGCGCTTTTGAGACCCTCGGGTGAAAAGCGCGATATAAATGTCTTAATGTAATGTAATGTAATGTATGTGTGTGTGTGTCTCTGTCCTGTCTCTGCTGCTTTCAAACTAGATAATTCTTTCATTCTCAGTAGGGTACAATACTGTTGTTCGCTCTTTCTTTCTCTGAACCACCGCCAGCTTCGCAAACTTCAATCTGTTATTAGTAAAGCTTGTCGTCTAATATACAATCTCCCTGCTGGCTCTCATGTATCTCTCTTTCTACAAAAATTGGGACTTCTCCCTATTAAGGCACTTATTGACTATCGCGTCTGCTTAATTATTCATTCTACCCTTATTCTTCGTAAGCCCTCGTATTTATTCGATCTTCTATCTTTTAAAAAATCTACTCGTACACTTAGGTCATCTGATGATTCTCGTCTCTTACTGGAACCTGCTTTTCCTTCTAGACATTCTCACTATAATCGCTGTCTATCTATCTTAGGACCCCGTCTTTACAATAAGCTCTCCCCAACACTGCGTTCTATCACTTCTATTCCTCTTTTCAAAAAACACTCTAAGAAATTTTTTCTGTTGAAGTCCTATTATATCTTAGATAACATTGTGTACACTAGCGATGAATATAAGGTGTGATTTTCTCTCTGCTCTCTCCCTCACTATATT
Organism: Sacculina carcini; assembly: GCA_916048095.2. Lineage (NCBI taxonomy): Eukaryota > Metazoa > Arthropoda > Thecostraca > Sacculinidae > Sacculina > Sacculina carcini. The sequence goes on from OU696584.1 coordinate 5,148,670, forward strand.
TTACCTTGTGAATGCATGCATCTTGCATGCATTCATTTGCAATTTACCTTGTGAATGCATGCATTTGTGTTAGTGTGTGTGATTGTGTATGTGTGTGTATGTGTGTGTGTATGTGTGTGTGTGTGTGTATGTGTGTGTGTGTGTGTGTGTGTGTGTGTGTGCAGCGCCTTAGAGACCCTCTAGGTGTAGGGCGCTATATAAATTTTTCCATAATGTAATGTAATGTGTGTGTGTGTGTGTGTGTGTGCGTGTGAGTGTGTGTATGTAGGTGAGTGAGTGTTCGTGATTGTGTATGTGTATGACTCTTGTGCTTGATCGTGTATGTATGTGTGTGTGTGTGTGTGTGTGTGTGTGTGTGTGTGTGTGTGTGTGTGTGTGTGTGTTTGTGTGTGTGTGTGTGTGAGTGCTTTTGAGACACTCGGGTGAAAAGCGCGATATAAATGTCTTAATGTAATGTAAGGTAATGTAATATGTGTGTGTGTGTGTATGTATGTAAAGTAAAGTCAAGTAAATGGCATGTATTGCACTCCTTGTAACAGGTTCTTCAGTACAAAATAGAAGCACTAAATACACCACCGCATGTATGTGTGTGTGTGTGTGTATTTTTATGCACATGTATTTACAATCACGTATTCATTTTATAATAATGTACAATTAAGCAGGCACACATGCGCGCGTTGTATATGCGAGTCAGTTCGGCGACCCGGTGATGGTTGCCGCGTTGCCGCGCACGACCGCCAGGCTGACCCGCTCTCTGAGCCAGGCCGTCTCGCGTGGCTCTCCCGAACGCTCTGTGATTCGACGACCGATGATCTTGATTAGGTCGTCAAATGTGGACCCCAGCACGCCGATAGTTTCGATGGCCAGCGGTACGAAGTCATACCGCTGGCTGAAGTCCGAGTAGCGTCGTTTCTTCGTCTCCTCGGCCGCCCGAGCCGCTGCCCCGGGAGCGACTGCACCCTCCAACAGGTGTGCACTGCTGAAGGTGTTGGTGCACGTCACGTCCCAGACGAGCGATTCGCCGCGCCGGAAGGGAAGGATGGTGATCCCGTCCGGGCGGTGGCCGTCGCCTCGGTTCAGACCGCGAGGTTCCAGCACTGCCGCGACTTCAGCCGACGCAAAACTACGATGTGTGTGTGTGTATATATGTGTGTGTGTGTATGTATGTGTGTGTATGTATGTATGTGTGTGTATGTATGTGTCTGTATGTGTGTATGTGTGCATGTATGTGTGTGTGTATGTATGTATATGTGTGCGTGTGTGTATGTATGTGTGTGTTTTTTTATGCGTACACATGTATTTACAATATGTTTCATTAGGTTAGGTTAGTTAGGTTCATTACACATGTATTTACAATAGGAACGTATTCATTTGATAATAATGTAAAATTAAGCACGCACACATGCGCGCGTTGTATATGCGAGTCAGTTCGGCGACCCGGTGATGGTTGCCGCGTTGCCGCGCACGACCGCCAGGCTGACCCGCTCTCTGAGCCAGGCCGTCTCGCGCGGCTCTCCCGAACGCTCTGTGATGATGTGTGTGTATGTGTGTGTTTGTGTGTGTATGTGTGTGTGTGTGTGTGTGTGTCAGTGTGTGTATGTGTATGTGTATGTGTGTATGTATGTGTGTGTATGTATGTGTGTGTATGTATGTGTGTGTATGTATGTGTGTGTATGTATGTGTGTGTGTATGTATGTGTGTGTATGTATGTGTGTGTGTGTTTATTTCTCGCAGATCTAACCTAACCTTTAACAGCCTCAGCAGTTTACGTTGAAATCAAGCTGGATATTTTATAATAACACATATTTTTTAATATTGTTGTGGCTGAATTTTGTGATTGGACGACATAACTACACAGCTCAAATATCGAATGTAGCCAGAACAAAAAATGCAGATATATTTATACGATTAATTAACACAGAACATGAAATAAAACAACCTCGATCGAATCTAGAATGCAGCCTCAAGAATTCACTCTGAATACATTCACGACAGTAGGCGTCACTATACACTAAACTAACGTCACTAAACTAAACACTAAACGTCACTAAGCTGAACACACTGCCTGCATGTTCTATTGTCCCCGTTTTTCCGTGCAATTTATGTTTTTTTAAACTACTGCGTCATCATTGCAACAGCCAATCAAAGCCCAGCAAGGCGAAACACACAAGCACACCAACAACAATAAACTAACATTGATCGTCAAGCCAAAACTTCACATTATAAATTTTCAATTAACATTACAATTGTATATACAGCCTCCGCTACTCTACCTCAGGTTCCACTACTCTACCTCAGGCTCAACTATTCTACGCAACAAAAATCTGTTTTTGTGTGCGTTTTGCAATGGGGCGTTTCCTTGCTACCTCACTGTGGTTTGTGCAGCGCAGTGTGCGCTGACGCCCACTGTCTTCACGGTTGTTTACTGTAGCTTCTACAACTTGTGTGTGCATGTGTGCGTGTGTGCGTGTGTGTGTGTGTATGTGTATGTGTCTGTGCGTGAGTGTGTGAATGTGTGTGTGTATGTGTGTGTTTCGTGTTTGTACACACAATACACAACAGACAATATACGCCAGAACTTGTGATTTTGTCTAATGCTTTTTCACCCCTTGTCAATTTCGTCCGGCATATATATCTTATTCTTTTAAATCGGCTTTTAAGTCCGTCACAGACTTAACTTGAAAGTGGGCTCACCAATAATGCTGCAGAGAAATCTCTAACAAGCTAGCATTTAAACCCGTCCGTCGTGCGGAACAATTCATACAATAAATTTCATATTCAATTCATAAATGAAAAGGAATACAAATTAATACAGAAAATGTTAACCCATAAAAACGTCTTAAACAATAGAAAAGTCTAAATATGATTATTTTAATTTTGATTTTGACAAAATATTTGCCCTCAAATAGCCTCAAATAGACTCAAAGATCCTTCTCATAGTTATCCCGCAAGAAATAAAACCACACCAACAATTCTTGGAGCTGATACGATACATTCTCAATTATTTAATACATTCATTATTATTTATTAGCAATAGCGGATCCATAGTCTGGCTCTTCATCCTTCTCGTATTCTTCCTCCTCGCTTACCTCTTATCCTACCCTCGACAGTTCGCAATCTCGGAGTTATTTTTGACTCATCTCTCTCTTCCTCCGACAACATCCTCTCTGTCGCCCGCACTTGCCGTCTTATCTTGAGGTCCCTCTATCCTATACGCTAATATATCGACAGACCTTCCGCAATCAAACTTATTCACTCTCATGTATTCTCTAGACTCGACTATTGTAATTATTCGTACATCCATGCTCCTCGTCGTTCTCTTAAAATCCTACAACTCGTTATTAATCACTCTTGTCGTTTTGTCCTTCATCCTGTTCCTTGTCTTCACACTTTTCAATCTCTTTTTCAATTTTGCTGGCTCCCTATTATTCCACGTATCCACTTTCGCCTGTGTTGTCTGATATATAAGTTTCTCCACGATCCTCATCAGCCATCCAATCTCTGCCTTCTCCTCACTCCTTGCCTCGCTCCTTCCCGAATTCCTCTTCCCCTTGTGTGCCCTCGTGCTGTAAATGAATCTCCTTGGTCCTCCGAATCATCCTTTTTCCCGCCCCTCGCCTTTACAACTCCATCCCAGCTCACATTACTTCTTCTCTTTCCTACAATTCTTTCCGCTCTAAGCTCTCCAAACACCTTTTTGACCTATCTTTTGACCCAGTCTCCCACACTCTCACACGTTTTGCATCACTATAACCTGTTACTTTAGCCTGTTCTTACTCGTATTCCTTCTCTCGTTTGCATGCTTACTATATCTACGCAATGACTATATTCTCCGGAGTTGTGTTTGTTGTGTTGTGTTGTCATAACGAGTACGTTTCAGTCGTGTTGTCTTGTCCGTCATGTCCGTCTGTTTTGTATGTTTTGCCCATATTTTGTCTCTATATTTTTTGTCTTTTATTGCATATTTGTAGTTTACTTCTTTTGCATATGTCCTGTTAGTTGTATTCCGCGTTACAAACTGTATATAATCGTGTCGCGCCCGAGCCCTTCGGTGCGCTATAACAAATACATGTTGATGATGATGATGATGATGATGATAGTGAAATTTTGGGGGCTGAATGATTTTGGGGGCTCAAATGGTTTTCAATAATATATTTACAAACGCAATACGCACGAATATGGTTTGCGATAATGCATATATCAACAAACTCTACAAAAAGACATTTTCCTTGACCACATTTATTGAAACTATTACTTATGAGGAATTGATGGACACATTTTTGGGGGGTTTCAGCCCCCTGAACCCCCCAAGATCTGCCAGTGTCCCTAAGGTGCTGCCAACTTGAATATATACTTGTGTTAAATTTGATATTTTCCAGTAAGACAATTGAATATCATAATTTTGTCTCCCCTTTTTCCTCTTTGTTCCGATATGTTTATTTTTAGCTTTGCAAAACTCTCCTGATAATTCAAATTCTGCTTTAAAGGAACTTTTTTGTATTTCTTCAATTTTTTGCTTTAATTCTTCCAGATGTGGACATCACACCGAAACAGAATGTCCCAAAGTTCGTGTGTGTCTGTCTGTATGTGTTGTCTCTCTGTCTGTCTGCCTGTGTGTGTCTGTCTGTGTCTGTGTGTGTGTCTGTGTGTGTGTGTGTGTGTGTGTCTGTCTGTGCGTGTGTGTGTGTGTGTGTCTGTGTCTGTCAGTGTGTGTGTATGTGTGTTTCAGTGTGTGTGTGTGTGTGTGTGTGTGTGTGTATGTGTATGTGTATGAAAAAAGTTGCATATGCAACAAAAGGTCACCCCTGTGATCACACACAATTTGTGTGTGTGCTCATACAAAACACGATATAAAACTGACAAACACACACACACACATACACATCAGTTCAGCAACCCGGTGATAGCTGCCGCGTTGCCGCGCACGACCGCCAGACTGACCCGCTGTCTGAGCCAGGCCGTCTCGCGCGGCTCTCCCGAACGCTCTGTTATTCGACGACCGATGATCTTGATGAGGTCGTCGAATGTGGACCCCAGCACGCCGGTTGTTTCGACGGCCAGCGGTGCGGAGTCATACCGCTGGCTCAGGTCCATGTAGCGCCGTCTTTTAGTCTCCTCGGCCGCCCGAGCCGCTGCCCCAGGAGCGACTGCACCCTCCAACAGGTGTGCTCTGCTGAAGGTGCTGGTGCACGTTGCATCCCAAACCAGTGATTTGCCACACCGGAAGGGAAAGATGGTGATCCCGTCCGTCCGGCGGCCGTCGCCTCGGTTCAGACCACGAGGTTCCAGCACTGCCGCGACTCCTGCCGACGCCAAACTGCGATAGACGATGTCGTTCAGGGCAGTGTGACGCGGCAGTCGGCCGACGTTGCGGCAGCACGACAGACTTTTGTGGCCCCATCGGTCGGTCATTGGGCCGCAACGGCTCCTTTGCGGCAGCTGAATGGCGGCTCCCAGGCTCAGCGCCACGCCGACGCGGACGGCTTCGTCAGGCAGTAGCAGGCCAAGGCTGGATACCGGACTGACCAGGTAATATGACTGACCAATGACCAGGTGAAATGACCAAATATATGACTGACCAGGTCCCCAGCGGCCTCCATTGAGGCGACATGAGCAGGCAGTGCCACGTCAATCAGCCGCCTAGCCCCGATGCCACCCAGACGGACGGTATGTGTGTATGTGTATGTGTGTGTGTGTCTGTCTGTGTGTGTCTTTGTGTGTATGTGTGTGTGTATGTGTGTGTCTGTCTGTGTGCATGTGTGTGAGGCTGTGTGTGTGTGTCTGCCTGTGTGTGTGCGTGTGTCTGTCTGTCAGTCTGTCTGTCTGTGTGTGTGTGTCTGTCTGTGTGTGTGTCTGTCTGTGTGTGTGTGTGTGTCTGTGTGTCTGTCTGTTTGTGCGTGTGTGTGTGCTTGTCTGTGTCTGTCAGTGTGTGTGTGTGTGTGTGTGTGTGTGTGTGTCTCTATGTGTATGTGTGTGTGTGTGTCTGTCTGTGTGTGTGTCTGTGTCTTTGTGCGCCTTTGTGTGTTTGCAGCGCCTTAGAGACCCTCTAGGTGTAGGGCGCTATATAAATATCTTAATGTAATGTAATGTAATGTGTGTATCTGTGTGTGTGTATGTGTGCTTACCTAGTTGTGCTTACCTAGTTGTGGTACAGGAAATGAGCTTACGCTCGGACTGTCCTGTCTCTTTCCCACTGAATATCCAATTTATGTTTGAACTCTCCTATAGTTTTGGCCTTTACGATTGTCTTGTGTAATTTATTCCAAGCGTCAATTCGCCTGAATGGAAAACTGTATTTCTTTATGTCTTTTTTGCACCGAGGTTTTCTCAGCTTCTTGCCGTGTCCCCTTCCTTTATCCTGCTTTATCAGTCCAATTTCCTGCTGAGCTGTGGCTTCTGTCATGTTCCTGAAAATATGAATGAGATCACCCCGTGTCCTCCTGTCTTCCAACGTCGGTAATTTCAACGCATTTAGCCTGTCCTCATAACTGAAGCTTTTCAGCTCTGGTACAAGCCTGGTGGCCAGTCTTTGCATCTTTTCAACTTTTTTTACCAGACGCTTTTCGTGTGGACACCAAACCACTGCGGCATACTCAAGTTTGGGCCTAATAACTGACACTATCAGCTTCCGCATTATTTCAGCATCTATAAAGTTGAAGACGTGTTTTATTCTGGTCAGCAAAGAGTACGTTTTGGCGCAGATATCATCAATGTGGGCCTCAGGGGACAAATCTCTTTGCACCATGACTCCGAGGTCTTTTTGTTTGTCCACTTCATTAAGTACCGTACCTCCGAGGGTATACGTCACCGACGGCCTGTTTTTACCCGTGCCAAACTTGATTAGGTGACATTTCGTCTCGTTGAAGGTCATCTGCCACGTATCTGCCCACTTTTGGATTTTGTTCAGGTCTTCCTGCAGTGCTTGACAGTCGGTCGGGTTTGATATGGCCCGCATTATCTTCGCATCGTCTGCAAACAGGTGTATTGTGCTGTCAATATCCGCCACTATGTCGTTCATATATACACTGAACATTATTGGGCCCAATACTGAGCCCTGTGGGACTCCACTTATGACCTGCCTCCAGGTTGAATCTTTTCCTCTCACAACAGTGCACATTTTTCTTCCCGTCAGGAAGTCGGTCATCCATCTCAGCAACACTCCGCTCACGCCTCCATTTTGCTCTAATTTCCATAACAGCCTGCTGTGTGGCACCTTGTCAAATGCTTTGCTGAGGTCCAGATATATACTGTCGACCCACTGATCTCTCTCTTGGACAACGTCAATGATCTTGCTATAAAACATCAGCAGACTCAATACACACGATCTTGCTGGTCTAAATCCAAATTGACAATTTGACAAAGCGTTTTCTGTCTCCAAGTAGCACATCCACTGGTCCTTGATTATTCTCTCGCACATCTTACAAAGCACACTTGTCAGTGATATTGGACGATAGTTTAACGGGTCGTACTTTGATCCATTTTTGTGTATCGGCACAATCTTAGAGCACTTCCACTGGTGTGGGACTGCTCCATGTTTCAGACTATTGGAAATTATGTCGCATATCGGTTCAATCAGCTCCATTCTGCATTCCCTCATGATGTTTCCCGAAACACCATCTGGTCCGGTAGATTTTCCATTTTTCAATGCTGCCAGTCTGTCTAGGAGTTCTTTTTTCGTCACATCAACTTCATGCATTGGTTCTAGTTGTTTGGTTTCTTTTTTATTCCAGAATGGTCTCTCATCTGTGAAATTCATTTGAAAATTTTTGTTCAGTACTTCAGCAATTTCATCTGGCTCAGTGTATGACACACCATCACTGTGTATCTCCTTAATACCGGCATAATTTCTCATTTTTCTATTCACATAATGTGTCTGTCTGTGTGCATGTGTGTGTGTCTGTGTGTGTGTGTGTCTGTGTGTGTGCGTGAGGTGACATAATTGAATGGTTGAATATGAGGTGACATAATTGCGCAGGTTCAATGGTATATATATACATAAAGAAGAAATTATCTGTCTGTCTGTGTATGTATGCTTGAATATGAGGTGACATAATTGCGCGGGTTCAATGATATAGATCAGGGGCTTAATTGTTCCGCACGACGGGCGGGTAAAATGCTACTGGCAACAAAGTAAACTACTGAATTATTGTACCATATAGAACCATTAAATAAAAAACCATTATTATATAATAAAAAACCATTTGAATATTAGTTAGTTAGTTGTCATTAGTTGGTTTATATATAAAGAACCATTGGTGTTGGGGTTTAATTGTTCCGCACGACGGGCGGGTTTAAATATGAGGCTGTTCGAGGGAAAATGTTAAATGTTTTGCTTTTTAATTTGTATTCAGTTTATTTTATGGATTGAATATGCATTTTATTTTATGGATTGAATATGCATTTTATTTTATGGATTGAAAATGTATTTTATTTTATAAATTGTTCAGCACGATGGGCGGGTTTAAATATGAGACGGGCTGAAGGAAAATATGTTGTCAAAAAATATAATTGAATTTAGACTTTTCAATTGAGTAAGATTTTAATGAGTATATCTGTTTTCTTTTTTAATTTGCAATATGTTTATGAATTAAATATGAATTTCATCTTATGAATTGCTCCGCACAACTGGCGGGCTTCAATGCTAGACGGTGATATTAAGTTATTAAAATATTTTGGAAACATTATGATGAAAAAGTGTAGTCATTTTTCATTGTTTCGTGTCTGAGTTCTGAATTATTCAGCACGACGGGCATGTATAAATATGAGGCGGTTTAGGCAAACTATTTTATGAAAATAAATATGAAAATATAGAAATTTAGAATTTTGTATGGGTTTACTCCATTCTTTTTTAATTCATATTCCTTTTCTCTCATGAATTGAATACAAATTTAAAAGTATGAACTGTTTCGCACGACGGGCGGGTTTACATGCTAGGATTTTCATTGTTTGTTACGTGTTTGTGTTCTGAATTATTCCGCACAATGGGCTGGTTTATATATGAGGCGGGTTGAGGGAAAATATTATGTCAAAATAAAAATAAAAATATTCACACTTGGACTTTTCTATTGAGTAAGATGAGATGATACACTGATGAGTTTTCATTTTCTTTTTTAATTTGGAATATTTTTATGAATATGAATTATTATGAATATTAATTCCATTTTATGAATTGCTCCGCACAACGGGCGGGTTTTAATGCTAGTATATATATATATATATATATATATATATATATATATATATATATATATATCTATATATATATATATATATATACGCAGACACACACGTATTTACAAGTTATTGTTGCAAATTTCAGTTTTTTGGTGGCCCAGTGTGCATGAGCCTATATTATGTATGGCATATACTAAGCATCCTGACAGTATTATACAGTAATATTGGGCACAAACAGCAATATAATTACATAGAGTATGCATGTATATTGTTTAGAAAGCAAAAATTCCACTTGGCAATGGAATGGACGACGTTTCACATCGGATCATGACAAAATACATGACAGAGGTATAGATTTGTGTCGAGGCTCGGGACAGGGGGATGACAGTCATCATGCATTAGTTTTCAAAGTTGACTCATTTGGTCAATTAAATGGGAACCTCAACTATTTTCGGCCTATTCAATTACAACACACATATCTCATCGAAAAATACATTGCGGAAAGTATAACGTTTCACATATTTATGATTTTTTACATTTTTCGTGTATTGTTATTTTGCTATGCTGATTTTGATGAAAATATACCCAATAAACTGGACTCAGCAGAATTATCATGGGGTATAATTGCATACTCATACCCCCCGCCAACTTGTCGGGGTATATATATACCCCCCATACCCCCCAGTGGATCTACGTCCATGGTACCTGTACTGACATAAAACACCAACACAACGCAGATCACTAACAATCAATAGAGCTGTATCCAGCGCCGCCAAATGAGCCCCCGCTGTAGCCAATGTCTGGACTGTCCTAGGGCGACGCTTCGTAACTTCTGGTGAAACTAGAACAGCACAAAACAGAAAGCAAACAAGCGGTAAACAAGGCAAATATGGAAGACAAGCGGCGAAAAATCCTATATCACCTTTTTTCTCACTGATTCCCCACTTCTTAATGAGACATCTCTTCTTTTTCCACAACAGCGCTGATAAATTCACTAAATTCAGTTCTTACATCAAAGTAAATGTCAAGAGGTTATTAGAAACAAAAATAAACGAATGTGAATTGATAAAAACACACATATTTGTCCTGTTCTGTCCGACCTTTAGCTTCCCACTTGACAACTCTTCCATTCCCTACAAGTGGGGAATTCCCCACAGGTTAAGAACCATTGATCTAGAAATATAAACATTAAAGACCGGATGTTCAGGAAATAAAAATGCCAAAATAGACAGGCAAAAAGGCACGATAAAACAGCAAAATAAGCAAATATGGACATTTATTATATCCGAGACAAACATTGTTATTGATCAATTACGTTGCTAACATATAATAACCGGTGTTTATACGTACATAAAAACCATTATTTCAATGTTTTAAGGGTCAAATTGTTTCCACGATCGTGGAGCAGATACTTGAAGAGTTAAAAGTTCTTTCAACGTCTACAAACGTGATTGGAGCATACTTAAAGTGTGGAAGAATATATGCACCTGAATGAGACACATCTTCAAAATTGTCCTCATCAATTACCTTAGAATCTTTAGTTGCACAACATCGTAATTTACCTCAAGTGCGTTTCTGATGCTCGCCAATACATCACACCCATTTTCACCAGGAACTGGATTTATGCTGTATTAAGTGTGTATAGTGGACTCCAACTCTGTAAATGTGTCTATAATAAGTTCTTTTCTGCTATATATCAATTCAAGTGGGGTAATATCAAATGATATGCGGTTATAAACACAAAACATTGCTAAATTGGTTTGATCGGAAGAGTTTGGTCATCATCAGAGTTTGGTTGTGAATGATTCATCATTGGTGAGAGAATGGTTTCATCATTTTGACATATTCTGAAAGCTTTCTAACTTGTTCCTTCACACTAGCTCCGTTCATATACAAACCTTACAGATACAGACACAGGCATGCAGATATACAAACCTCACACATACAACCAATACTGAATATATATATATATATATATATATATATATATATATATATATATATATCAATTATTTACACAACACAACACACACACATACCACTAGAAGATGGAAAGTCAGCAACAGTGCACGCAGGAACTCATCGAGAGTGCATTGCTATATACATAATAACTATGTCTCTGTCGACACGTAATCCATAGTTTTCCACTCAGAGGTAGTAACGTTATATGTTCTCTGAGTGCGATCAAACATACAAACCCACCTAGAGATGCATCCGAGAAGCGTACCGGAAATATACGTCAATGCAGAATAGCCAATATATGCCGTATGCAACCCGGTCTCAGTCATGTGAATGCGAAATCAAGCCTAGCTGTATCACATCTGTATACTTCTATCTGTAAACCCATTCACTTGAAAGCCTTCGATATAAATTTATATGATTTTTTGGATAAAATAGGCAATAATTTTGACAATATAGCAAAATAGGCATATATCTGGAAAAATCCCTAAAATGGGCAAATATAGGCATTTATGGCATTTTGCCTGAACACCCGGTCTTTAATTATTAAACACGCTAACGTTAGAGATGTCAAAAATATGTTTTACTCTTCATATCTGATCAAGGAAATGTGTATTCATTGTGCATGGTAGTTTCTGTGTTTGCGTATGTTTGTGTGTATCTTTTGTGTATGTATTTCTGCAACTGTCAGTGTGTGTGTGTGTGTGTGTGTGGTTTTTCATTTTAGTTTATAGTTTTATTTTCTAACACCCCTCCTCGAAATACAAAAATGTGTGCGTATGGCACCTGCTAGGCCAGGATTGACGGTTGGGGTTCGAGTAGACGGAATTGTAATAGTCGTAGTAATTATGTACGTGTTCATCGCTCGATCTCGCCTCGTTGCTTGTTCCGTGTGCTTGGCCTGTTTTGCCTGTTGGTGTTGAAATGAAGATGCAGCGAATACACACACACACACACACACACACACACACAGACACACACACACACACACACACACACACACACACACACACACGGCGCACATTACCAACTCGCCTCGTCATCGATGAAATAGTGATAGTAGTAATAGTGGCTACCAATGTATTAATTATGGAAAAAATTGCATTTGTTTTAATTTAGATACACGTAAATATTCACAGAATTAAATTCTGAATAACATTGATATTTATTTGTATAGCGCACATTATTACATACACGCGTGAAAAGACCTCACATGAAGCAAAAAATAATAACAGGTAGATAAGATACGCCGCTTATGGAAAACAAACATGCGGGCAACACCCACACACTTACACACACTCACACACACACCCACACACACACACTCATGCACACACACACCCACACACACACCCACACACACACACACACTCACACACACACACACTCACTCATGCACACACACACACACACACACGGATACAGTCACACTCATGCACACACATACGGACACAAAACGCAAACATTCAAACATGACAGTAAAATGACACGAGGTGGCATAATTCCGCTGGTTCATGGTTCGCTGGTTCAACGATCAGGGGCTTCAAACGCAAACGAAGCGATGGCTCATTTTTATGAAATTAAAATGTCCCGCGGGCAGCAATAAAACGTTCAATTTCACCGTGTAGAATGAATTCATATACAAAACTAATGGATTTGGCTTCAAGAACCAGAACGGATGGTGTTCGAGTTCTGAATTATTCCTCACGTCGGGTGGGTTTAATATCGGGCGGGTTAAATATGAGGCGGGCTGAGTGAAAATACTTTGTCAAAATAAAATAAAAAATAATGAAATATAGACTTTTTAATTGATTAAGGTTTTCATGAGTTTGCCTTATTTATTTTTAATTTGCAATATTTTTTGGAATTGTTCCGCACAACGGGCGGGTTTTAATGCTAGCATTAACCGGGAATTATGAGATAATATTATGGAAAAAAGTTCATATATATACTAAACTTTTTATCGCTATTTTGAGTTTACATTTCGAAATTATCCCTGACGACAGGCGGGTTTAAGTATGAGGCGGGTTGACTGAATAGTATGCCGCTAATTATTAGAATAAGAATATGCAAATTCAGAACATGAATTTTCTATTGGTATGGATTTTACAATTTAGAGTTATCTATTAGACTGGCTGTTTGCATTTAAATATGTATTACTTTTGTTTTTTTTATTATTCCGCACGACGGGTGGGTTCAAACATTCAATTTTACCGTGTATAATGAGTTCATATACAAAACTCACGGGCTTGACTTCAAGATCCAGACTCACTAATGTAAATGTGACTTAAATGGTGTATAAATATATCGCATTATGCAACAAATGTGAATTTAGCTGCCTTACAGCTTGGTTCCGATACTATATTGGCGGGTTGAGAGAAAAGTATTGGTGGGCCACGTGTTTGGAACCCCTGGTGTAGATAATCTCAGTCTTCTGATTACAGATTATGATCGAATCAGTATATTTTGTGATCACATACTAATGAGTTGAATCACCTCAGACTAGGCTGAGTGCGGTCAAGATTGAATGGTTGGGTTGGGTTGGGTTGGTTTGACTCAGGTTATATTGGGTTTTAATGATAGCGGAAAATATATAAATTTTAGCAATAAATATTATAGCGGTAAAAGTAAGATTGTACTTGAGCAAATAATGTTGGGGAATCATGTTAAGTAATAAATATAGTTTGGATACATTCTGATGAAAAGATTTCATCATCTTTCATTGTTTGTTTCGTGTTTGTGTTCTGAATTATTCCACACTACGGGCAGATTTATATATCAGGCGGGTTGAGGGATAATATTTGTCAAAATAAGAACAAAAATATTCACATTTACACTTTTCTATTGGTTAAGATATTTATAGGTTACATTTCTTGCTTTTCAATTTGCATTCATTATATTTTATGGATATAATATGAAATTCATTGTATGAATTGTTCCGCACGACGGGTGGGTATAAAAAAAGTGTTTTTATTTTTTAGTTCATTTTTTCAAATGGTTTTTATTAAAAAAAATACCTTTTTAATATAAATGTTCCGCGGGCAGCTACTATAGACAATAGAACGTTCAATTTCCCCTCTAGAATTAATCATAACACAAAACCAATGGATTTGACTTCAAGATCCAGAACGGATCGTGTTCGAGTTCTGAATTATCCAGCACGACAGGCGGATGTGAAAATTACTAAGGCGGACTGAGTGGAAATATTTTGTCGAAATAAAAATAATTAAACTTGAAATTTTCAATTGATTAATATTTTTATGAGTGTACCCTATTTCATTTTTAATTTTCCATATTTTTTTTGGAATTGAATATGAATTTCATGTTATTAATTGCTCCGCACAACGGGCTGGTTTTAATGCTATATCCAAAATTACACTTGAACACCGGGCGACTAAAATTAATTCATTTTTCTACTATTTCTCAGTAACTATTTGTTACACATAAAAATAAATTATACCATCGTTCTAGAAATCTTGTCTTCTACAATACGGTATAATTTGTAATTTTCCAAAGGGTATCTGAAGGAAGTTACGGCGGTGTAAAATCAAAAGGACATATTGCCAATTTGACAGCTATTATGCGTACTTGCGATTACACAGGAATATACACCGATTAAATTTCACTGAAGCCCAATCACAATTAAGAATGCATCATATTATCTCCAAGCATGGATGGTGTGGTTTTATTGCGTACAGTTTAATTAATGCTACACTATACTGAATATAAAGGCTTTATTGTCCTCAATAACGTTCCGCACGACGGGCGGGTAAATGCTATTGGGAACAAAGTAAACTACTGAATTTAACTGTGTAATTTAATTGGTTTAATTTCAAGTTGCATAAGCATAAGTTGCATAAGGATATGGGTTGCAATATCATGTAATGCCAACTTATGCTGTTTTAGCGGAAGCATTAACCTGGAATTATAGGGATGACAGAAGGTTGCATTGTTTTGATAGTGTTACACTTCTGAATTACTACACACGAAGGACGGGTGTGAATTTGAGCAGTGCTGAGGGAAAAACATCGTCAATAATTAAAACAAGAATTTACAAATTTGACTTTTTCTATTAATCGTTTTTCATCAATTTTCCTTGTGATTGTTTCGTGTTTGAGTTCTGAATTATTCCGCACGACGGGCAGCTTTAAATATGAGGCGGGTTGTGGAAAAACATGTTTTCTAAATTGAAACATAAATTTCACATTTAGACTTTTATATTGGCTAAAACTTTCCTATGGGTTTGTTTTTCTTTTTCAATTTGCACTAATTTTTTATGAATTGAGTATTAATTATACTTTATGAACTGTTCCGCACGACGGGCGAATTAAATGTATCTATAAAGAGTGGGTTTACATGATAGCGAGGTATATGATATTTTGCTAGCAGTAAATATTCTAGCGATAAAAGTAGAATAGCTCTTAAGCAAATGATTTTGGAGAAGGATGTGCACCTTTAAATATATTTTGCGATCTGATGATATATGTATTAGGAACAATACGTAGTAGAATATAGATTGCATAATATAATATCGGCTGTAATATCAAGGGCTGTAATATCGGTGGAATCCAAAAAATAACAACTGTATGAATATGATGCATTAGTGGAAGCATTAACCGGGAATTATGAGATAATATTATGGAAAAAATTCATTTATATACTAACAAAATTCATTGTTATTTTGTGTTTTCATTTCGAAATTATTCCTGACAACGGGCGGGCTCAAGTATGAGGCGGGTTGACTGAATAATATGTCGTCAATTATTAGAATAAGAATATGCAAATTCAGAACAGGAATTTTATATTGGTATAGATTTTACAATTTAGAGTTTTCTATTAGACTGGCTGTTTGCATGTAAATATGTATTACTTTTGTTTTATTAGTTGTTAAATGTTATATGTTATATATATAATATGTTATATATATATTAAATGTTATATGTTATATATATATGTTATGTTAAATATTAAATGTTACCGTGTAGAATGAGTTCATATACAAAACTCACGGGCTTGACTTCAAGATCCAGACTCACTAATGAAAATGTGTATTAAATGGTGTATAATTCAATCACATTATACAATAAATGTGATTTAACCAGTCTTACAATTTGGTTTCTATACTATAACGGCGAGGTGCGAGAAAAGTATTGGTGGGCCGCGTGTTTGAGTCCCCTGGCGTAAATAATCTCAAACTTCTGATTATAAATTATGATTGAATCGGTTCATTTTGTGATCACAAACTAATAAGTTGGATCACCTCAGATTAGGCTGGGTTAGGTCAAGATGGGGTGGTTGGGTTGGGTTGGGTAGGTTTGACTCAGGTTATATTGGGTTTTAATGATAGCGGAAAATATATAAGTTTAAGCAATACATATTATAGCGGTAAAAGTAAAATAGTACTTAAGCAAATGATGTTGGGGAATGATTTTAAGTAATAAATATAGTTTGGAAACATTCTGATGAAAAGATTTCATCATCTTTCATTGTTTGTTTCGTGTTTGTGTTATGAAGTATACCACACGACGGGCAGATTTATATATCAGGCGGCTTGAGGGATAATATTTGTCAAAATTAAAACAAAAATATTCACATTTAGACTTTTCTATTGGTCAACATATTTATAGCTTACATTTTTTGCTTTTAAATTTGTATTCATTATATTTTATAGATTTGATATGAATTTTATTGTATGAATTGTTCCGCACGACGGGCGGGTTTAAAAAAAAGTGTTTTTAGTTCATTTTTTCAAATGGTTCATTTAAAAATATGTAATTTTTTTAAATAAAAATGATCCGCGGGCAGCAACTATAGACAATAGAACTTTCAATTTCCCCTGTAGAATTAATCCATACACAAACCATTGGATTTTACTTCAAGATCCAGAACGGATCGTGTTCTAGCTCTGAATTATTCAACACGACGGGCGGGTTTAAATATGACTCAGGCGGACTGAGGGGAATATGTTGTCGAAATAAAAATAATTAAACTTATAATTTTCAATTGATAAATATTTTATGAGTGTATCCTATTGCATTTCTAATTTTCTATATTTTTTTATGAATTGAATATGAATTTCATGTTATGTATGTATGTCTGTCTGTCATGTATGTCTTCCCTTCCTCTTTCTATTTCAGCGCAATTTCCCTGCCGCTCTTCCATCTCTTCCCTCTACTGTTCCTCACTTCCCTCACCTCAACCTAGTCCACATTTTAACTCTAAGTATCTTTCAATTGGATTTCTCAACATCAGATCGGCTCGAAATAAAACGACTCACATATCCCACCTCTTTGCCTCACATAATATGTCTATTCTCTGTCTTGCCGAAACCTGGCTCCTTGATTCTGATATTTCCTCATTCTCTGCTAACTTACCTTCCTGTTCTTCATTCCTACACAAATCGCACGACAGTTCTAAGTCTTCGGGTGGCGGGGTAGGTTGTCTATTCTCCAAAGGTCTCTCCATTTCGTCCCTTTCCAATCTGGTTTCTTCTCCCACCTCATTCGAATTCCTAGCTCTCACCCTCTCGGTCCCCTCTTTTAACAAGTTTTGCATCCTTATCATTTACCGTCCCAATCACCCCGGCACTTCCGCGATGTTTTTTCAAGAGTTTCCTCCTCTCATTGAAGCAGTCTCGTCTATTTTCTCCAGCCATTTTATCATACTCGGCGACTTTAACTTCTGGCTTGATTCACCCTCGGCCAATCCTTACTGCTTGAATTTTATCTCATTACTTACTTCCCATGGTCTCTCTTATTCTTCTCTCTCTCCTACACACATATCTGGCCATACACTTGATCTAATCCTGTTTCCCTCCCCATTTCTCTCGACTGATCCTGTCCCTTCCGATATCTTTGTATTTCCTCCTGATTCCTCCGTCTCTGACCACAGCCTACTTTTATCTACTCTGCCGCTCACTTGTCCCCCTTCTCATACTCCGTCCAGCTATCGTAACTACAAATGTTTTAATTCCATTCAATTTCACTCACTATTATCCTCCTGTCTCCCTATCTCTTCTCTGTATTATCTTCCTCCCCATGACATCTATCCATATTTCTCTTCCGCACTCTCCCATATAAATAATTGTATGTTCCCAATCATCACTCGCTCATCTTCCTCTCGCTCTCCTCCTTGGTCATCTCCTCAGCTTCGAGTACTCAAGTCTCTTCAACGACGTCTTGAGCGTACTTGGAGGCGTTCACGATCTTCTTCCGATTGGCTTTTGTTTTGCTCCGCTCGCTCATCTTTCACTTCTGCTCTTTCTGCTGCTAAAAGTAGCTACTATAGCTCCAAACTCTCGTCCCTTTCTCGTTCCTCCAAGTCATTGTGGTCCACTCTGAACTCTCTCTGCGGTCTTAACTCTCCTGCTTTTTCCTCTCCTTTAACGGCTACCGAGTTCTCAACATTTTTCTCTGAAAAAGTAAAACTCACACAATCGAGTATTCCCACCAATTGTGCTGCCCTCACTCACACTTCCACTCATCACCGGTTCACGTCCTTCTCTCACATTGATCTTCATGGTATCCTTTCTCTCGTTTCCTCTTCCAAGCTATCCTTCTCACCAGCTGATCCAATCAACTTCCCTGCTATATCCAAATCCCTTCCTTCCCTGGTTCCTTATCTCCTGCATCTTATCAACTCCTCTTTTCTTCACGGCCAGTTTCTCGCTGACAAACATGCAATTGTCCGTCCAATTCTTAAGAAACAGAACCTTGACTCTTCTATACTTAGTAACTATCGTCCTATATCTCTTCTGAGCTTTGCTTCTAAACTTCTCGAGTCCGCTATCTCTGCGCAACTTTCCCCTTTCATCTGCCAGTCTCTTGATCCCTTCCAATCCGGGTTTCGCCCTTCTCATTCTACCGAATCAGTTCTTCTTTCTATCTCCAATGGCATCCTCTCGCACTTTTCGTACCGTCGCTCTGTTCTTCTCGTTCTTCTCGATATGTCCTCCGCCTTCGACCTTGTTAATCACTCTATCCTAATTCATGACTTCTCTCATCTTGGTATCTCGTCTTCTGCCCTCTCTCTCCTTAAATCGTACCTTTCGGGAAGGACCTACTCTGTCAACTTCAATTCCTCTGTATCTGATCCTATCCATCTTTCATCAGGTGTCCCTCAGGGATCTATTCTTGGTCCGATACTCTTTAACCTTTACATGTCCTCCCTCTGTCCTATCCTTCGTAAGTATTCCACCTCATTTCATATCTACGCTGATGACATTCAGTTATATATCCCTCTTCCTTTTCCTTCTCCGTCTTTTCTCTCTGACATCCTATCCACCATCTCTTCTTGGGCGTCGTCCCGTCACCTTCTCCTCAACCCGTCCAAGTCTGAGTTTCTGGCTCTTCATCCTCCTCGTATTCTTCCTCCTCGCTTACCTCTTATCCTATCATCGACAGTTCGCAATCTCGGAGTTATTTTTGACTCATCTCTCTCTTCCTCCGACAACATCCTCTCTGTCGCCCGCACTTGTCGTCTTATCTTGAGATCCCTCTATCCTATACGCTCATATCTCGACAGACCTTCCGCAATCAAACTTATTCACTCTCATGTATTCTCTAGACTTGACTATTGTAATTCTTTGTACATCCATGCTCCTCGTCGTTCTCTTAAAATCCTACAACGCGTCATTAATCAATCTTGTCGTTTTGTCCTTCATCCTGTTCCTTGTCGTCACACTTCTCGATTTCTTTTTCAATTTCGCTGGCTCCCTATTATTCCACGTATTCACTTTCGCCTGTGCTGTCTGATATATAAGCTTCTCCACGATCCTCATCAGCCATCCTATCTCCGCCTTCTCCTCACTCCTTGCCTCACTCCTTCCCGAATTCCTCTTCCCCTTGTATGCCCTCGTGCTGTAAATGAATCTCCTTGGTCCTCCAAATCATTCTTTTTTTCCGCCCCTCGCCTTTACAATTCCATCCCAGTCCACATTACTTCTTCTCTTTCCTACAATTCTTTCCGCTCTAAGCTCTCCAAACACTTTTTTGACCTCTCTTTTGACCCAGTCTCCCACACTCTCACACCTTTTGCATCACTATAACATGTTACTTTAGCATGTTCTTACTCGTATTCCTTCTCTCATTTGCATGCTTACTATATCTACGCTATGACTATATTCTCCCGAGTTGTGTTTGCTGTGTTGTGTTGTCATTATGTTTCAGTCGTGTTGTCTTGTCCGTCATGTCCGTCTGCTTTGTATGTTTTGCCCATATTTTGTCTCTATATTTATTGTCATTTATTGCATATTTGTAGTTCACTTCTTTTGCATCTGTCCTGTTATTTGTATTCCGTGTTCCCAACTGTTATAATCGTGTCGCGCCCGAGCCCTTCGGTGCGCTATAACAAATACATGTTGTTGTTGTTGTTGTTGTTGTTATGAATTTCTCCGCACAACGGGCGGGTATTAATGCCATATATATACATAAAGAAGAAATTATCTGTCTGTCTGTGTATGTATGCTTGAATATGAGGTGACATAATTGCGCTGGTTCAATGGTATATATATATATATATACATAAAGAAGAAATTATCTGTCTGTCTGTGTATGTATGCTTGAATATGAGGTGACATAATTGCGCAGGTTCAATGGTATATATATACATAAAGAAGAAATTATCTGTCTGTCTGTGTATGTATGCTTGAATATGAGGTGACATAGTTGCGCGGGTTCAATGGTATAGATCAGGGGCTTAATTGTTCCGCACGACGGGCGGGTAAAATGCTACTGGGAACAAAGTAAACTACTGAATTATTGTACCATATAGAACCATTAAATAAAAAACCATTTTATATAATAAAAAACCATTTGAATATTAGTTAGTTAGTTGTCTTTAGTTGGCTTATATATAAAGAACCATTGGTGTTGGGGCTTAATTGTTCCGCACGACGGGCGGGTTTAAATATGAGGCTGTTCGAGGGAAAATGTTAAATGTTTTGCATTTTAATTTGTATTCAGTTTATTTTATGGATTGAATATGCATTTTATTTTATGGATTGAATATGCATTTTATTTTATAAATTGTTCAGCACGATGGGCGGGTTTAAATATGAGACGGGCTGAAGGAAAATATGTTGTCAAAAAATATAATTGAATTTAGACTTTTCAATTGAGTAAGATTTTAATGAGTATATCTGTTTTCTTTTTTAATTTGCAATATGTTTATGAATTAAATATGAATTTCATCTTATGAATTGCTCCGCACAACTGGCGGGCTTCAATGCTAGACGGTGATATTGAGTTATTAAAATATTTTGGAAACATTATGATGAAAAAGTGTAGTCATTTTTCATTGTTTCGTGTCTGAGTTCTGAATTATTCAGCACGACGGGCATGTATAAATATGAGGCGGTTTAGGCAAACTATTTTATGAAAATAAATATGAAAATAAAGAAATTTAGAATTTTGTATGCGTTTACTCCATTCTTTTTTAATTTATATTCCTTTTCTCTCATGAATTGAATACAAATTTAATAGTATGAACTGTTTCGCACGACGGGCGGTTTTACATGCTAGGACTTTCATTGTTTGTTACGTGTATGTGTTCTGAATTATTCCGCACAATGGGTTGGTTTATATATGAGGCGGGTTGAGGGAAAATATTATGTCAAAATAAAAATAAAAATATTCACACTTGGACTTTTCTATTGAGTAAGATGAGATGATACACTGATGAGTTTTCATTTTCTTTTTTAACTTGGAATATTTTTATGAATATGAATTATTATGAATATTAATTCCATTTTATGAATTCCTCCGCACAACGGGCGGGTTTTAATGCCATATATATACATAAAGAAGAAATTATCTGTCTGTCTGTGTATGTATGCTTGAATATGAGGTGACATAATTGCGCTGGTTCAATGGTATATATATATACATAAAGAAGAAATTATCTGTCTGTCTGTGTATGTATGCTTGAATATGAGGTGACATAATTGCGCAGGTTCAATGGTATATCTATATATATAAAAGAGATCCTCTGTCTGTGTGTCTGTCTGTCTGTCTGTTTGTCTGTCCCACCATCCTTGGTCCATTTTCAGCAAGCTGCTACTTGGTAACCACTCAGTTTATCCGCCAACAATTTATACCATTACGTTGGAAATTTTCTTGTCTACATGATAAGATAAATTTCAAATTTAAAAAATAAAACCAAAAAAAGTTATCGCGGTGAAAAGACAAAATGAACCCTGAAAAATGCAAAACTTTTGGTCAATATTCCTACATCTACTCCTCATAAACCAGAAATGGTACAGCCAAACAGATTATACCACTGTGTAGAAAATTTTCTGTTCTACAAGATAGGTTATAATGCATATCCAAAAATAGAACATAAAAGATGTAAACATGACTAAATTTCAATCTATATTCAAAATTATATTTAAACTCCACGCGTCCGATTTTCTATACTTTCTTCTCTATTTATCAAAAACTAATTATCACACATCTAAATAATTAATACCATCATGCTGGGAATTTTGTTTGCTACAACACGGTATAATTTTTAATTTTCCAAAGTGTATTAAAAAAAAATTAAGTGAAGTGTAAATGACAAAGTCAAAAAGGCAAAATTAGCACTGAAAAACGCGAATATTTTGGTCATTATTCCGCTATCTATTCCTCATAAACCAGCAATGGTACAGCTATAAAAATTATACTATTGTGTAGATAATTTTGTGTTCTACAAGAAAAGTTATAATTTATACCCACAATTGATACAAAAAATGTGTAAAATTGGCAAAATTGTCAAATACATCCAAAATTACACTTGATCACCGGGCGCCTAAATTAATTCATTTTTCTACCTATTTCTCAGGAAATATTTGTCACACATTAAAATAAATTATATCATCGTGCTGGAAATTGTATTTTTTAAAATGCGGTATAATTTTTTTATTTTCCAAAGTGTATCTGAAGGCAGTTACGGCGGTGTAAATTCAAAAGAACATATTGCCAATTTGACAGCTATTATGCGCACTTGCGATTACACAGGAATATACTACTGTGTAGAGAATTTTGTGTTCTACAAGAAAATGTATAATTTATACCCACAAATGATACAAAAAACGTGTAAAATTGGCAAAATTCTCAAATACATCCAAAATTACACTTGAACACCGGTTGACTAAAATTAATTCATTTTTCTACCCATTTCTCAGGAACTGTTTGTCATACATTAAAATTAATTATACCATCGTGCTAGAAATTTTGTGTTCTACAATACGGTATAATTTTTATTTTCCAAAGTGTATCTGAAGGAAGTTAGGGCGGTGTAAAGTCAAAAGCACATATTACCAATTTGACAGCTATTATGCGCATTTGCGATTACAGAGGAATATACACCGATTAAATTTCACTGAAGCCCAATCTCAATTAAGAATGCATCATATTAGCTCCAAGCATGGATGGTGTGGTTTTATTGGGTACAGTTTAATTAATGCTACACTACACTGAATATAAAGGCTTTATTGTCCTCAATAACGTTCCGCACGACGGGCGGGTAAAATGCTACTGGGAACAAAGTAAACTACTGAATTTTACTGTATAATTTAATTGGTTTAATTTCAAGCTGCATAAGCTTAAGCTGCATAAGGATATGGGTTGTAATATCATGCAATGCCAACTATATGAATATGCTGTTTAAGCGGACGCATAAATCTGGAATTATAGAGATGACAGAAAGTTTCATTGTTTTGATAGTGTTACACTTCTGAATTACTACACACGAAGGACGGGTGTGAATTTGAGCAGTGTTGAGGGAAATACATCGTCAATAATTAAAACAAGAATTTACAAAATTGACTTTTTCTATTAATCGTTTTTCATCAATTTTCTTTGTGTTTGTTTCGTGTTTGAGTTTTGAATTATTCCGCACGACGGGCAGCTTTAAATATGAGGCGGGTTGTGGAAAAACATGTTTTCTAAATTGAAACATAAATTTCACATTTAGACTTTTATATTGGCTAAAACTTTCCTATGGGTTTGTTTTTCTTTTTCAATTTGCACTAATTTTTTTATGAATTGAATATTAATTATACTTTATGAACTGTTCCGCACGACGGGCGAATTAAATGTATCTATAAAGAGTGGGTTTAAATGATAGCGAGGTATATGATATTTTGCTAGCAGTAAATATTCTAGCGATAAAAGTAGAATAGCTCTTAAGCAAATGATTTTGGAGAATGATGTGAACCTTTAAATATATTTTGCGATCTGATGATATATGTATTAGGAATAATACGTAGCAGAATATAGATTGCATAATATAATATCGGCTGTAATATCAAGGGCTATGATATCGGTGTAATCCAAAAAATGACAACTGTATGAATATGATGCATTAGTGGAAGCATTAACCAGGAATTATGAGAGAATATGATAATGGTGTATAATTATATCGCATTATGCAACAAATGTGAATTTAGCTGCCTTACAGTTTGATCCCGATACTATATTGGCGGGTTGAGAGAAAAGTATTGGTGGGCCGCGTGTTTGGGACCCCTGGGGAAGATAATCTCAGTCTTCTGATTACAAATTATGATCGTATCAGTATATTTTGTGATCACAAACTAATAAGTTAAATCACCTCAGACTAGGCTGAGTGCGGTCAAGATTGGATGGTTGGGTTGGGTTGGGTAGGTTTGACTCAGGTTATATTGGGTTTTAATGATAGCGGAAAATATATAAATTTTAGCAATAAATATTATAGCGGTAAAAGTAAAATAGTACTTAAGCAAATGATATTGGGGAATGATGTTAAGTAATAAATATACTTTGGAAACATTCTGATGAAAAGATTTCATCATCTTTCATTGTTTGTTTCGTGTTTGTGTTCTGAATTATACCACACGACGGGCAGATTTATATATCAGGCGGGTTGAGGGATAATATTTGTCAAAATAAGAACAAAAATATTCACATTCAGACTTTTCTATTGGTTAAGATATTTATAGGTTACATTTTTTGGTTTTCAATTTGTATTCATTATATTTTATTGATTTGATATGAATTTTATTGTATGAATTGTTCCGCACGACGGGTGGGCTTAAAAAAAGTGTTTTTTAGATCATTTTTTCAAATAGTTCATTTAAAAAAGGTAATTTTTTTTTTAATAAAAATGTTCCGCGGGCAGCAACTATAGACAATAGAACGTTCAATTTTCCCTGTAGAATTAATCCATACACAAAACCAATGGATTTGACTTCTTATATGAATTTTATTGTATGAATTGTTCCCCACGACGGGCGGGTTTAAAAAAGGTGTTTTCATTTTTTAGTTCATTTTTTCAAATGGTTCATTTGAAAAAGGTATTTTTTTACAAATAAAAATGCTCCGCGGGCAGCAACTATAGACAATAGAACGTTCAATTTACCCTGTAGAATTAATCCATACACAAAACCAATGGATTTGACTTCAAGATCCAGAACGGATCGTGTTCGAGTTCTGAATTATTCAGCACGACGGGCGGGTATAAAAATGACTCAGGCGGACTGAGGGGAAATATTTTGTCGAAATAAAAATAATTAAACTTATAATTTTCAATTGATTAATATTTTTATGAGTGTACCCTATTTCATTTTTATTTTTCCATATTTTTGTACGAATTGAATATGAATTTCATGTTATGAATTGCTCCGCACAACGGGCGGGTTTTAATGCTATATATATACATAAAGAAGAAATTATCTGTCTGTCTGTGTATGTATGTTTGAATATGAGGTGACATAATTGCGCTGGTTCATGGTTCGCTGGTTCAATGATCAGGGGCTTCAAACGCAAACGAAGCGATGGCTCATTTTTATGAAATAAAAATGTCCCGCGGGCAGTTATTCATGTTATGATTTGCTCCGCACAACGGGCGGGTTTTAATGCTAGTCTATATATATAAAAGAGATCCTCTGTCTGTCTGTGTGTTTGTCTGTCCCACCCTCCTTGGTCCATTTTCAGCAAGCTGCTACTCGGTAATCACTCAGTTTATCCGCCAACAATTTATACCATTACGTTGGAAATTTTCTTGTCTACACGATAAGATACATTTTAAATTTAAAAAATAAAACTAAAAAAAATTATCGCGGTGAAAAGACAAAATGAACCCTGAAAAATGCTAAAATTTTGGTCAATATTCCTGCATCTACTCCTCATAAACCAGAAATGGTAGAGCCAAACAGATTATACCACTGTGTAGAAAATATTCTGTTCTACTCGGTAGGTTATAATTCATATCCAAAAAATAAATATAAAATATGTAAAAATGACAAAATTTCAGTCTATATTCAAAATTATATTTAAGCTCGACGCGTCCAATTTTCTGTACTTTTTTCTCTATTTCTCAGCAAGTAACTATGACACATCTAAATAAATATTACCATCATGCTGGGAATTTTGTTTTCTACAGCACGGTATAACTTTTAATTTTCCAGAGTGTATTAAAAAAAGTTACGGCGGTGTGAAGTCAAAATGACAAAGTCAAAAAGGCAAAATTAGCATTGGAAACCGTGAATATTTTGGTAAATATTTCGCTATCTATTTCTCATAAACCAGCAAAGTTACAGCTATAAAAATTATACTATTGTGTAGAAAATTTTTTGTGTTCTACAAGAAAAGTTATAATTTATACCCACAAATTATACAAAAAACGTGTAAAATTGTCAAAACTCTCAAATACATCCAAAATTTCACTTGAACACCGGGCGACTAAAATTAATTCATTTTTCTACTATTTCTCAGTAACTATTTGTTACACATAAAAATAAATTCTTTCATCGTGCTAGAAATCTTGTTTTCTACAAACGGAATAATTTGTAATTTTTCAAAGTGTACCTGAAGGAAGTTACGGCGGTGTAAAGTCAAAAGGACATATTGCCAATTTGACAGCTATTATGCGCACTTGCGATTACACATGAATATACACTGATTTAATTTCACTGAAGTCCAATCACAATTTATAATGCATCATATTAGCTCCAAGCATGGATGGAGTGGTTTTATTGCGTACAGTATACTGAATATAAAGGCTTTATTGTCCTGAATATTTACACATGAATTGTTCCGCCCGACGGGCGGGTAAAATACTACTGGGAACAAGGTTAACTACTGAATTTTACTGTATAATTTAATTGGTTTAATTTCAAGTTGCATAAGCTTAAGTTGCATAAGGATATGGGTTGTAATATCATGCAATGCCAACTATATGCATATGCTGTTTTAGCGGAAGCATTAATCTGGAATTATAGAGAGGACAGAAAGTTTCATTGTTTTGATAGTGTTATACTTCTGAATTACTACACACGAAGGACGGGTGTGAATTTGAGCAGTGTTGAGGGAAAACACTTCGTCAATAATTAAAACAAGAATTTACAAATTTACATTTTTCTGTTGGATAATCTTTTTGCTTTTTGATTCATTATATTTTATTAATCGTTCCGCACGACGGGCGGGTTTAAATACGAGGCTGTTCGAGAGAAAATATTGTGCCACATCTAAAATAAACACAT
Organism: Sacculina carcini; assembly: GCA_916048095.2. NCBI lineage: Eukaryota > Metazoa > Arthropoda > Thecostraca > Sacculinidae > Sacculina > Sacculina carcini. Next base: position 5,176,301 of record OU696584.1, read on the forward strand.
TCATATTTAGACTTTTCTATTGGTTAATACTTTTTATTTGTTTACTTTTTAATTTTTAAATTTGTATTCGTATTCTTTTATGAATTCAATATTTATTATACTTTATTAATTGTTCTGCAAAACGGGAGGGTTTCCATGCTAGATGATGCTAATTTATATATATATTTTATAAACATTATGATAAAAAAAGTTAAGTAAATTTTCATTATTTCGTATCTGAATTTTGAATTATTCCGCACGACGGGCGGTTTCAAATATGAGGCTGGTTGAGGATAATATTTTGTGAAAATAATATAAAAATATAGAAATTTGGATTTTTATGGATTTACTCTTTTATTTTTTAATTCATATTCCTTTTCTCTTATGAATTGAATACAAATTTAATAGTATGAACCGTTCCGCACGACGGGCGGGTTTACATGCTAGAACTTTCATTGTTTGTTACGTCTTTGTGTTCTGAATTATTCCGCACGATGGGCAGGTTCAAATATGAGGCGGATTGAGGGATAATATTTTGTCAAATTAAAAACATAAATATTCACATTTACAGTTTTTATTGGTGAACGTATTTACAGGTTGAACTTTTTGCGGATCGTATTCGAGCTCTGAATTATTCCGTACGACGGGCGAGTTTCAATATGAGGCGGGTTGAGGGATCATATTTTGTCAAAATAAACATGAAAAATGAAATTTAGAATTTTCATTTGATTAGGATATATATGGATTTAATATAATATTTTTTAATTTGAATTTTTTTATTAATATAATATGAATTATATTTCATGAATTGCTCCGCACAACTGGCGGGTTTTAATGCTATATATATATATATATATATATATATATATATATATATATATATATATATATATATATATATATATATATATATATATATATAAATACTAGCATTAAAACCCGCCCGTTGTGCGGAGCAATTCTTAAAAGTATTGCAAATTAAAAACAAATAAGGCAAACTCATAAAAACCTTAATCAATTAAAAAGTCTAAATTTCATTATTTTTAATTTTATTTTGACAAAATATTTTCACTCAGCTCGCCTCAGCGAGCCATGAACCAGCGCAATTATGTCACCTCATATTCAAGCATACATACACAGACAGACAGATAATTTCTTCTTTATGTATATATATATATATATATATAGCATTAAAACCCGCCCGTTGTGCGGAACAATTCATAACATGAAATTCATATTCAATTCATAAAAAATATGGAAAAATAAAAATGAAATAGGGTACACTCATAAAAATATTAATCAATTGAAAATTATAAGTTTAATTATTTTTATTTCGACAAAATTTTTCCCCTCAGTCCGCCTGAGTCATTTTTAAACCCGACCGTCGTGCTGAATAATTCAGAACTCGAACACGATCCGTTCTGGATCTTGAAGTCAAATCCATTGGTTTTGTGTATGGATTAATTCTACAGGGTAAATTGAACGTTCTATTGTCTATAGTTGCTGCCCGCGGAGCATTTTTATTAAAAAAATACCTTTTTTTAGATGAACCATTTGAAAAAATGAACTAAAAAATGGAAACACTTTCTTTAAACCCGCCCCTCGTGCGGAACAATTCATACAATAAAATTCATATTTGAAGTCAAATCCATTGGTTTTGTGTATGGATTAATTATACAGGGAAAATTGAACGTTCTATTGTCTATAGTTGCTGACCGCGGAGCATTTTTATTTTTAAAAAAAATTACTTTTTTTAAATGAACAATTTGAAAAAATGAACTAAAAACACCTTTTTTAAACCCGCCCGTCGTGCGGAACAATTCATACAATAAAATTCATATCAAATCCATAAAATATATTGAATACGAATTGAAAACCAAAAAATGTAACCTATAAATATCTTAACCAATAGAAAAGTCTAAATGTGAATATTTTTGTTCTTATTTGGACAAATATTATCCCTCGACCCGCTTGATATATAAATCTGCCCGTCGTGTGGTATAATTCAGAACACAAACACGAAACAAACAATGAAAGATGATCAAATCTTTTCATCAGAATGTTTCCAAACTATATTTATTACTTAGCACCATTCCCCAACATCATTTGCTTAAGTACTATTTTACTTTTACCGTTATAATATATATTGCTAAAATTTATATATTTTCCGCTATCATTAAAACCCAATATAACCTGAGTCAAACCTACCCAACCCAACCCAACCATCCAATCTTGACCGCACTCAGCCTAGTCTGAGGTGATTTAACTTATTAGTTTGTGATCACAAAATATACTGATGCGATCATAATTTGTAATCAGAAGACTGAGATTATCTACCCCAGGGGTCCCAAACACGCGGCCCACAAATACTTAAATATGTATATATGTCCATAAGGCAATATGTCCTTTTGACTTTACACCGCCGTAACTTCCTTCAGATACTCTTTGGAAAATTACAAATTATACCGTATTGTAGAAAACAAGATTTCTAGCACGATGGTATAATTTATTTCTATGTATAACAAATAGTTACTGAGAAATAGTAGAAAAATGAATAAATTTTAGTCACCCGGTGTTCAAGTGTAATTTTTGATGTATTTGAGAATTTTGCCAATATTACACGTTTTTTGTATCATTTGTGTGTATAAATTATAGCTTATCTTGTAGAACACAAAATTATATACACAGTAGTATATTCCTGTGTAATCTAAAGTGCGTCAATTGTGATTGGACTTCAGTGAAATTAAATCAGTGTATATTCATGTGTAATCGCAAGTGCGCATAATAGCTGTCAAATTGACAACATGACATTTTGACTTTACACCGCCGTAACTTCCTTCAGATACACTTTGGAAAATTACAAATTATACCGTATTGTAGAAAACAAAATGTCTAGGACGATGGTATAATTTATTGTAATGTGTGACAAATATTTCTTGAGAAATTGGTAGAAAAATGAATAAATTTTAGTCGCCCGGTGTTCAAGTGTAATTTTGAAATGTATTTGAGAATTTTGCCAATTTTACACGTTTTTTGTATAATTTGTGGGTATAAATTATAGCTTATCTTGTAGAACAAAATTATCTACACAGTAGTATATTCTTGTGTAATAAAAAGTGCGTCAATTGTGATTGGATTTCAGTGAAATTAAATCAGTGTATATTCATGTGTAATCGCAAGTGCGCATAATAGCTGTCAAATAGACAACATGACATTTTGACTTTACACCGCCGTAACTTCCTTCAGATACACTTTGGAAAATTACAAATTATACCGTATTGTAGAAAACAAAATGTCTAGGACGATGGTATAATTTATTGTAATGTGTGACAAATATTTCTTGAGAAATTGGTAGAAAAATGAATAAATTTTAGTCGCCCGGTGTTCAAGTGTAATTTTGAAATGTATTTGAGAATTTTGCCAATTTTACACGTTTTTTGTATAATTTGTGGGTATAAATTATAGCTTTTCTTGTAGAACACAAAATTATCTACACAGTAGTATATTCCTGTGTAATAAAAAGTGCGTCAATTGTGATTGGACTTCAGTGAAATTAAATCAGTGTATATTCATGTTTAATCGCAAGTGCGCATAATAGCTGTCAAATTGGTAATATGTGCTTTTGACTTTACACCGCCGTAACTTCCTTCAGATACACTTTGGAAAATTTAAAATTATACCGTATTGTAGAAAACAAGATTTCTAGCACGATTGTATAATTTATTTTTATGTGTTACAAATTGTTACTGAGCAATAGTAGAAAAAATATTTGGTCGCCCGGTGTTCAAGTGTAATTTTGGATATATTTGAGAATTTTGCAATTTTACACGTTTTTTGTATTATTTGTGGGTATAAATTATAACTTATCTTGTAGAGCACAAAATTATCTAGACAGTAGTATATTCCTGTGTGATCGCAAGTGCGCATAATAGCTGTCAAATTGGCAATATGTCCTTTTGACTTTACACCGCCGAAACGTCCTTCAGATACACTTTGGAAAATTACAGATTATATCGTATTGTAGAAAACAAGATTTCTAGCACGATGGTATAATTTCTTTTATGTGTAACAAATATTTACTGAGAAATAGTAGAAAAATGAATAAATTTTAGTCGCCCGGTGTTCAAGTGTAATTTTGGATGTATTTGAGAATTTTGCCAATTTTACACGTTTTTTGTATCATTTGTGGGTATAAATTATAGCTTATCTTGTAGAACACAAAATTATATACACAGTAGTATATTCCTGTGTAATCGAAAGTGCGTCAATTGTGATTGGACTTCAGTGAAATTAAATCAGTGTATATTCATGTGTAATCGCAAGTGCGCATAATAGCTGTCAAATTGGCAACATGACATTTTGACTTTACACCGCCGTAACTTCCTTCAGATACACTTTGGAAAATTACAAATTATACCGCATTGTAGAAAACAAAATGTCTAGCACGATGGTATAATTTATTGTAATGTGTGACAAATATTTCTTGAGAAATAGGTAGAAAAATGAATTCATATTAATCAACCGATGTTCAAGTGTAATTTTGGATGTATTTGAGAATTTTGCCAATTTTACAGGTTTTTTGTATCATTTGTGGGTATAAGTTATAACGTTTCTTGTAGCACACAAAATTATCTACACAGTAGTATATTCCTGTGTGATCGCAAGTGCGCATAATAGCTGTCAAATTGGCAATATGTCCTTTTGCTTTTACACCGCCGAAACGTCCTTCAGATACACTTTGCAAAATTACAGATTATACCGTATTGTAGAAAACAAGATTTCTAGCACGATGGTATAATTTATTTTTATGTGTAACAAATATTTACTGAGAAATAGTAGGAAAATGAATAAATTTTAGTCGCCCGGTGTTCAAGTGTAATTTTGGATGTATTTGAGAATTTTGCCAATTTTAAACGTTTTGTATCATTTGTGGGTATAAGTTATAACGTTTCTTGTAGCACACAAAATTATCTACACAGTAGTATATTCCTGTGTGATCGCAAGTGCGCAAAATAGCTGTCAAATTGGCAAAATGTCCTTTTGCTTTTATACCGCCGAAACGTCCTTCAGATACACTTTGCAAAATTACAGATTATACCGTATTGTAGAAAACAAGATTTCTAGCACGATGGTATAATTTATTTCTATGTATAACAAATAGTTACTGAGAAATAGTAGAAAAATGAATAAATTTTAGTCACCCGGTGTTCAAGTGTAATTTTGGATGTATTTGAGAATTTTGCCAATATTACACGTTTTTTGTATCATTTGTGGGTATAAATTATAGCTTATCTTGTAGAACACAAAATTATATACACAGTAGTATATTCCTGTGAAATCGAAAGTGCGTCAATTGTGATTGGACTGCAGTGAAATTAAATCAGTGTATATTCATGTGTAATCGCAAGTGCGCATAATAGCAGTCAAATTGACAACATGACATTTTGACTTTACACCGCCGTAACTTCCTTCAGATACACTTTGGAAAATTACAAATCATACCGTATTGTAGAAAACAAAATGTCTAGCACGATGGTATAATTTATTGTAATGTGTGACAAATATTTCTTGAGAAATTGGTAGAAAAATGAATAAATTTTAGTCGCCCGGTGTTCAAGTGTAATTTTGGATGTATTTGAGAATTTTGCCAATTTTACACGTTTTTTGTATAATTTGTGGGTATAAATTATAGCTTATCTTGTAGAACACAAAATTATCTACACAGTAGTATATTTCTGTGTAATAAAAAGTGCGTCAATTGTGATTGGACTTCAGTGAAATTAAATCAGTGTATATTCATGTGTAATCGCAAGTGCGCATAATAGCTGTCAAATTGGCAACATGACATTTTGACTTTACACCGCCGTAACTTCCTTCAGATACACTTTGGAAAAATAAAAATTATACCGTATTGTAGAAAACAAAATGTCTAGCACGATGGTATAATTTATTGTAATGTGTGACAAATATTTCTTGAGAAATAGGTAGAAAAATGAATTCATTTTAATCAACCGATGTTCAAGTGTAATTTTGGATGTATTTGAGAATTTTGCCAATTTTACACGTTTTTTGTATCATTTGTGGGTATAAGTTATAACGTTTCTTGTAGCACACAAAATTATCTACACAGTAGTATATTCCTGTGTGATCGCAAGTGCGCAAAATAGCTGTCAAATTGGCAATATGTCCTTTTGCTTTTATACCGCCGAAACGTCCTTCAGATACACTTTGCAAAATTACAGATTATACCGTATTGTAGAAAACAAGATTTCTAGCACGATGGTATAATTTATTTTTATGTGTAACAAATATTTACTGAGAAAAAGTAGAAAAATGAATAAATTTTAGTCGCCCGGTGTTCAAGTGTAATTTTGGATGTATTTGAGAATTTTGCCAATTTTACACGTTTTTTGTATCATTTGTGGGTATAAGTTATAACGTTTCTTGTAGCACACAAAATTTTCTACACAGTAGTATATTCCTGTGTGATCGCAAGTGCGCATAATAGCTGTCAAATTGGCAATATGTCCTTTTGCTTTTACACCGCCGAAACGTCCTTCAGATACACTTTGCAAAATTACAGATTATACCGTATTGTAGAAAACAAGATTTCTAGCACGATGGTATAATTTATTTTTATGTGTAACAAATATTTACTGAGAAATAGTAGAAAAATGAATAAATTTTAGTCGCCCGGTGTTCAAGTGTAATTTTGGATGTATTTGAGAATTTTGCCAATTTTACACGTTTTTGTATCATTTGTGGGTATAAGTTATAACGTTTCTTGTAGCACACAAAATTATCTACACAGTAGTATATTCCTGTGTGATCGCAAGTGCGCAAAATAGCTGTCAAATTGGCAATATGTCCTTTTGCTTTTATACCGCCGAAACGTCCTTCAGATACACTTTGCAAAATTACAGATTATACCGTATTGTAGAAAACAAGATTTCTAGCACGATGGTATAATTTATTTCTATGTATAACAAATAGTTACTGAGAAATAGTAGAAAAATGAATAAATTTTAGTCACCCGGTGTTCAAGTGTAATTTTGGATGTATTTGAGAATTTTGCCAATATTACACGTTTTTTGTATCATTTGTGGGTATAAATTATAGCTTATCTTGTAGAACACAAAATTATCTACACAGTAGTATATTCCTGTGTAATCGAAAGTGCGTCAATTGTGATTGGACTTCAGTGAAATTAAATCAGTGTATATTCATGTGTAATCGCAAGTGCGCATAATAGCTGTCAAATTGACAACATGACATTTTGACTTTACACCACCGTAACTTCCTTCAGATACACTTTGGAAAAATAACAATTATACCGTATTGTAGAAAACAAAATGTCTAGCACGATGGTATAATTTATTGTAATGTGTGACAAATATTTCTTGAGAAATTGGTAGAAAAATGAATAAATTTTAGTCGCCCGGTGTTCAAGTGTAATTTTGGATGTATTTGAGAATTTTGCCAATTTTACACGTTTTTGTATAATTTGTGGGTATAAATTATAGCTTATCTTGTAGAACACAAAATTAACTACGCAGTAGTATATTCCTGTGTAATAAAAAGTGCGTCAATTGTGATTGGACTTCAGTGAAATTAAATCAGTGTATATTCATGTTTAATCGCAAGTGCGCATAATAGCTGTCAAATTGGTAATATGTGCTTTTGACTTTACACCGCCGTAACTTCCTTCAGATACACTTTGGAAAATTAAAAATTATACCGTATTGTAAAAAACAAAATGTATAGCACGATGGTATAATTTATTTTAATGTGTAACAAATAGTTCCTGAGAAATAGGTAGAAAAATGAATAAATTTTAATCAACCGATGTTCAATTGTAATTTTGGATATATTTGAGAATTTTGCCAATTTTACACGTTTTTGTATCATTTGTGGGTAAAAATTATAACTTTTCTTGTAGCACACAAAATTATCCACACAATAGTATAATTTTTATAGCTTTACCAATGCTGGTTTATGAGAAATAGATAGCGGAATATTGACCAAAATATTCACGTTTTTTGTGCTAATTTTGCCTTTTTGCCTTTTTGTTATTTACACTTCACACCGCCGTAACTTTTTTTAATACACTTTGAAAAATAACAAATTACATCGTGTCGTAGCCAAGAAAATTCCCAGCATGATGGTATTATTTATTTGGATGTGTGATTATTAGTTTTTGAGGAAGAGAGAAAAAAGTATAGAAAATCAGACGCGTGGAGTTTAAAAAATATTTTGAATGTTGATTGAATTTTTTTCCCTTTTACATGTTTTATATTTAATTTTTAAATTATAGTGCGGTTGAAATTATAGTGCGTTGAATGGAAAATAAGATTTTCTACAAAGTGGTATAATTAGTATAGTTGTACCATTGCTGGTTTAGGAGGAGTAGTCTTCAGAAAATTGACCAAAATTTTCGCATTTTTTAGGGTTCATTTTGTCTTTTCACCGCAATAACTTTTTTTAGTTTTATTTTTAAAATTTAAAATTTAACCTACAGTGTAGACAAGAAAATTTACAATATGATGGTATAAATTTTGAGCGGGTACGCCAAGTGATGTCCAAGTAGCAGCTCGTAGAAAATGAACCAATGAGGGTGGGACAAGCACACACACATACACACACACACACACACACACACACACACACACACACACACACACACAGAGGATCTCTTTTATATACATAGACTAGCATTAAAACCCGCCCGTTGTGCGGAAGAATTCATAAAAATATTGCAAATTAAAAATAAATAAGGCAAACTCATAAAAACCTTAATCAATTAAAAAGTCTAAATTTCATTATTTTTAATTTACATTTTGACAAAATATTTTCACTCAGCCCGCCTCATATTTAAACCCGGCCGACGTGCGGAATAATTCAGAACTCGAACACCATCCGTTCTGGTTCTTGAAGTCAAATCCATTAGTTTTGTATATGAATTCATTCTACACGGTGAAATTGAACGTTTTATTGCTGCCCGCGGGACATTTTTATTTCATAAAAATGAGCCATCGCTTCGTTTGCGTTTGAAGCCCCTGATCATTGAACCAGCGAACCATGAACCAGCGCAATTATGTCACCTCATATTCAAGCATACATACACAGACAGACAGATAATTTCTTCTTTATGTATATATATAGCATTAAAACCGCATTAAAACCCGCCCGTTGTGCGGAACAATTCATAAAAATATTGCAAATTAAAAATAAATAAGGCAAACTCATGAAGACCTTAATCAATTAAAAAGTCTAAATTTCATTATTTTTAATTTTATTTTGACAAAATATTTTCACTCAACCCGCCTCATATTTAAACCCGCCCGACGTGAGGAAAAATTCAGAACTCGAACACCATCCGTTCTGGTTCTTGAAGTCAAATCCATTAGTTTTGTATATGAATTCATTCTATACGGTGAAATTGAACGTTTTATTGCTGCCCGCGGGACATTTTTATTTCATAAAAATGAGCCATCGCTTCGTTTGCGGTTGAAGCCCCTGATAATTGAACCAGCGAACCATGAGCCAGCGCAATTATGTCACCTCATATTCAAGCATACATACACAGACAGACAGATAATTTCTTCTTTATGTATATATATACCATTAAAACCCGCCAGTTGTGCGGAGCAATTCATAACATGAAATTCATATTCAATTCATAAAAAATATGGAAAAATAAAAATGAAATAGGGTACACTCATAAAAATATTAATCAATTGAAAATTATAAGTTTAATTATTTTTATTTCGACACAATATTTCCCCTCAGTCCGCCTGAGTCATTTTTAAACCCGCCCGTCGTGCTGAATAATTCAGAACTCGAACACGATCCGTTCTGCATCTTGAAGTCAAATCCATTGGTTTTGTGTATGGATTAATTCTACAGGGTAAATTGAACGTTCTATTGTCTATAGTTGCTGCCCGCGGAACATTTTTATTTAAAAAAAAAACCTTTTTTTAAATGAACCATTTGAAAAAATGATCTAAAAACACTTTTTTAAACCCACCCGTCGTGCGGAACAATTCATACAATAAAATTCATATCAAATCCATAAAATATAATGAATACAAATCGAAAAGCAAAAAATGTAACCTATAAATATCTTAACCAATAGAAAAGTCTAAATGTGAATATTTTTATTCTTATTTTGACAAATATTATCCCTCAACCCGCCTGATATATAAATCTGCCCGTCGTGTGGTATAATTCAGAACACAAACACGAAACAAACAATGAAAGATGATGAAATCTTTTCATCAGACTGTTTCCAAACTATATTTATTACTTAACATCATTCCCCAATATCATTTGCTTAAGTACTATTTCACTTTTACCGCTATAATATTTATTGTTAAAATTTATATATTTTCCGCTATCATTAAAACCCAATATAACCTGAGTCAAACCTACCCAACCCAACCCAACCATTCAATCTTGACCGCTCTCAGCCTAGTCTGAGGTGATTTAACTTATTAGTTTGTGATCACAAAATATACTGATGCGATCATAATTTGTAATCAGAAGACTGAGATTATCTACCCCAGGGGTCCCAAACACGCGGCCCACCAATACTTTTCTCTCAACCCGCCAATATAGTATCGGGACCAAACTGTAAGGTAGCTAAATTCACATTTGTTGCATAATGCGATATAATTTTACACCATTATCATATTATCTCATAATTCCCGGTTAATGCTTCCACTAATGCATCATATTCATACAGTTGTTATTTTTTGGATTACATCGATAATGCAGCCCTTGATATTACAGCCGATATTATATTATGCAATCTATATTCTGCTACGTATTATTCCTAATACATATATCATCAGATCGCAAAATATATTTAAAGGTTCACATCATTCTCCAAAATCATTTGCTTAAGAGCTATTCTACTTTTATCGCTAGAATATTTACTGCTAGCAAAATATCATATACCTCGCTATCATTTAAACCCACTCTTTATAGATACATTTAATTCGCCCGTCGTGCGGAACAGTTCATAAAATATAATTAATATTCAATTCATAAAAAAATTAGTGCAAATTGAAAAAGAAAAACAAACCCACAGGAAAGTTATAGCTAATCTAAAAGTCTAAATGTGAAATTTATGTTTCAATTTAGAAAACATGTTTTTCCACAACACTATCAAAACAATGCAACCTTCTGTCATCTCTATAATTCCAGGTTAATGCTTCCGCTAAAACAGCATAAGTTGGCATTACATGATATTGCAGCCCATATCCTTATGCAACTTATGCTTATGCAACTTGAAATTAAACCAATTAAATTACACAGTTAAATTCAGTAGTTTACTTTGTTCCCAATAGCATTTTACCCGCCCGTCGTGCGGAACGTTATTGAGGACAATAAAGCCTTTATATTCAGTAGAGTGTAGCATTAATTAAACTGTACGCAATAAAACCACACCATCCATGCTTGGAGATAATATGATGCATTCTTAATTGTGATTGGGCTTCAGTGAAATTTAATCGGTGTATATTCCTGTGTAATCGCAAGTGCGCATAATAGCTGTCAAATTGGCAATATGTCCTTTTGACTTTACACCGCCGTAACTTCCTTCAGATACCCTTTGGAAAATTACAAATTATACCGTATTGTAGAAGAAAAGGTTTCTAGAACGATGATATGATTTATTTTTATGTGTAACAAATAGTTACTGAGAAATAGTAGAAAAATGAATTAATTTTAGTCGCCCGGTGTTCAAGTGTAATTTTGGATGTATTTGAGAATTTTGCCAATTTTACACGTTTTTTGTATCATTTGTGGGTATAAATTATAGCTTTTCTTGTAGAACACAAAATTCTCTACACAGTAGTATATTCCTGTGTAATCGCAAGTGCGCATAATAGCTGTCAAATTGGCAATATGTCCTTTTGACTTTACACCGGCGTAACTTCCTTCAGATACACTTTGGAAAATTAATAATTATACCGTACTGTAGGAAACCAAATTTCTAGCACGATGGTATAATTAATTTTAATGTATGACAAATAGTTCCTGAGAAATGGGTATAAAAATGAATAAATTGTAGTCACCCGGTGTTCAAGTGTAATTTTGGATGTATTTGAGAATTTTGCCAATTTTACACGTTTTTTGTATCATTTGTGGGTATAAATTACACCTTTTCTTGTAGAACACAAAATTCTCTACACAGTAGTATATTCCTGTGTTATCGCAAGTGCGCATAATAGCTGTCAAATTGGCAATATGTCCTTTTGACTTTACACCGCCGTCACTTCCTTCAGATACACTTTGGAAAATTAAGAATTATACCGCATTTAAAAAAATACAATTTCCAGCACGATGATATAATTTATTTTTATGTGTGACAAATAGTTCCTGAGAAATAGGTAGAAAAATGAATTAATTTAGGCGCCCGGTGATCAAGTGTAATTTTGGATGTATTTGACAATTTTGCCAATTTTACACATTTTTTGTATCATTTGTGGGTATAAATTATAACTTTTCTTGTAGAACACAAAATTATCTACACAATAGTATAATTTTTATAGCTGTACCATTGCTGGTTTATGAGGAATAGATAGGGGAATATTTACCAAAACATTCACGGTTTCCAGTGCTAATTTTGCATTTTTGACTTTGTCATTTTAACTTCACACCGCCGTAACTTTTTTTTAATACACTTTGGAAAATTAAAAATTATACCGTGTTGTAGCAAACAAAATTCCCAGCATGATGGTATTATTTATTTAGTTGTGTGATAATTAGTTTTTGATACATAGAGAAAAAAGTATAGAAAATCGGACGCGTGGAGTATAAATATAATTTTGAATATAGATTGAAATTTTGTCATGTTTACATCTTTTATGTTCTATTTTTGGATATGAATTATAACCTATCTTGTAGAACAGAAAATTCTCTACACAGTGGTATAATCTGTTTGGCTGTACCATTTCTGGTTTATGAGGAGTAGATGGCAGAGCATTGACCACAATTTTCGCATTTTTCAGGGTTCATTTTGTCTTTTCACCGCTATAACTTTTTTTGATTTCATTTTTGAAATTTAAAATTTAATCTAAAGTGTAGACAAGAAAATTTCCAACGTGATGGTATAAATTGTTAGCGGGTAGGCTGAGTGGTGGCCGAATAATAGCTGATAGAAAATGGACCAAGGAGGGTCGAACACACACACACACACACACACACACAGACAGACAGACACACAGAGGATCTCTTTTATATATATAGATATAAATATATATGTCTTTCAGTGTGTATGTATGCTTGAATATGAGGTGATATAATTGCGCGGGCTCAATGGTATAGATCAGGGGCTTCAAACGTAAACGAAGCGATGGATCATGTGTATGAAATAAAAATGTCCCGCGGGCAGCAACTATAGACAATATGACGTTCAATTTCACCGTGTAGAATGAATTAATATACAAAACTAACGGATTTGACTTCAAGATCTACAATGGATCGTGTTTGACTTATGAATTATTTCGCACGATGGGCGGGTTTAATTATGGGGTAGATTGATGGAAAATATTCTGTCAAAAAAAGAAAAAAAGATTAAACTTAGACTTTTCAATTGATTACAATTTTATGAGTGTGTCCTTTTTCATATTTAATTTTTCTATATTTTTTATGAATTAAACATGAATTTCATTTTAAGAATTGTTCCGCTCAACGGGCGGGTTTTAATGCTAGTATATATATAAAAGAGATCCTCTGTCTGTGTGTCTGTCTGTGTGTGTGTTTGTCTGTCCCACCCTCCTTGGTCCATTTTCTGCAAGCGCTTTTTCAGTGACCATCTGACCTACACGCTAACAATTTATATCATTATGTTGGGAATTTCCTTGTTTACACTTTTGGTTAATTTTTAAATTTTAAAATTGAAACAAAAAAAAAGTTATAGCGGTGAAAAAACAAAATGAACCCTGAAATATGCGAAAATTTTGGTCATTGTTCCATCATTTACTCCTCATAAACCAGCAATGGTACAGCTATACAAATTTTGTCACTGTGTAGAGAATATTCTGGTCTACTCGGTAAATTACAATTCATATCCAAAAAAATAAATATAAAATATGTAAAAATGACAAAATTTCAGTCTACATTCAAAAGTATTTTAAAACTCGACGCGTCCGATTTTCTATACTTTTTTCTCTATTTCTCAACAACTAATTATGACACGTCTAAACCAATTATATCATCATACTGGAAATTTTATCATCTACAAAACGGTATAAATTTTAATTTTCCAAAGTGTATTAAAAAAAATTACGGCGGTGTGAAGTGTAAATGACAAAGTCAAAAAGGCAAAATTAGCACACAAAAACGTGAATATTTTTGTCAATATTCCAATATCTATTCCTCTTAAACCAGCAATGGTACAGCTATAAAACTTATACTATTGTGTAGATAATTTTGTGTTCTACAAGAAAAATTATAATTATATTCGCAAATAATACAAAAAACGTGTAGAATTGGCAAAATTCTCATATACATCCAAAATTACACTTGAGCACCGGGCGACTAAAATTAATTCATTTTTCTACCCATTTCTCAAGAACTATTTGTCACACATTACAATAAATCATACCATCGTGCTAGAAATTTTGTTTTCTACAATACGGTATAATTTGTAATTTTCCAAAGTGTATCTGAAGGACGTTACGGGGGTGTAAAATCAAACGGACATATTGCCAATTTGACAGCTATTATGCGCACTTGCGATTACACAGGAATATACTACTGTGTAGATAATTTTGTGTTCTACAAGAAAAGCATGATTATACCCGCAAATAATAAAAAACGTGTAAAATTGGCAAAATTCTTAAATACATCCCAAATTACACTTGAACACCGGGCGACTAAAATTAATTCATTTTTCTACTATTTATCAGTAACTATTTTTATACGTAAAAATAAATAATACCATCGTGCTAGAAATTTTGTTTTCTACAATACGGTATAGTTTGTAATTTTCCAAGTGTATCTGAAGGAAGTTTCGGCGGTGTAAAGTCAAAAGGACATATTGCCAATTTGACAGCTATTATGCGCATTTGCGATTACACAGGAATATACTACTGTGTAGATAATTTTGTGTTCTACAAGATAAGTTATAATTTATACCTAAAAATGATACAAAACACGTGTAAAATTGGCAAAATTCTCAAATACATCCAAAATTACACTTGAACACCGGGTGACTAAAATTAATTCATTTTTTTACCTATTTCTCAAAAACTAATTGTCACAAATGAACATGAATTATACCATCGTGCTAGAAATTTTGTTTTCTACAATACGGTAGAATTATTAATTTTCCAAAATGTATCTAAAGGAAGTTACGGCGGTGTATAGTCAAAATGTCATGTTGCCAATTTGACAGCTATTATGCGCACTTGCGATTACACATGAATATACACTGATTTAATTTCACTGAAGTCCAATCACAATTTACGCACTTGCGATTACACAAAAATATACTACTGTGTAGAGAATTTTGTGTTCTACAATATAAGTTATAATTTAAACCCACAAATGATACAAAAAAACGTGTAAAATTGTCAAAATTCTCAATTACATCCAAAATTACACATGAACAACGGGCGACTAAAATATATTCATTTTTCTACCATTTCTCAGTGAATATTTGTTACACATAAAAATTAATTATACCATCGTGCTAGAAATGTTGTTTTCTACAATACGGTATAATTTGTAATTTTCCAAAGTGTATCTGAAGGAAGTTTCGGCGGTGTAAAGTCAAAAGGACATATTTCCACTTTGACAGCTATTATGCGCATTTGCGATTACACAGGAATATACTACTGTGTAGATAATTTTGTGTTCTACAAGATAAGCTATAATTTATACCCACAAATGATACAAAAAACGTGTAAAATTGGCAAAATTCTCAAATACATCCAAAATTGCACTTGAACACCGGGCGACTGAAATTAATTACTTTTTCTACTATTTCTCAGTAAATATTTCTAACACATAAAAATAAATTATACCATCGTGCTAGAAATCTTGTTTTCTACAAAACGGTATAATATTGTAATTTTCCAAAGTGTATCTGAAGGAAGTTACGACGGTGTAAAGTCAAAAGCACATATTACCAATTTGACAGCTATTATGCGCACTTGCGATTACACAGGAATATAGACCGATTAAATTTCACTGAAGCCAAATCACAATTAAGAATGCATCATATTAGCTCCAAGCATGGATGGTGTGGTTTTATTGGGTACAGTTTAATTAATGCTACACTATACTGAATAGAATGGCTTTATTGTCCTCAATATTTACACATGAATTGTTCCGCTCGACGGGCGGGTAAAATACTACTGGGAACAAAGTTAACTACTGAATTTTACTGTATAATTCAATTGGTTTAATTTCAAGTTGCATAACCTCAAGCTGCATAAGGATATGGGTTGTAATATCATGCAATGCCAACTATATGAATATGCTATTTCAGCGGACGCATAAATCTGGAATTATAGAGATGACAGAAGGTTTCATTGTTTTGATAGTGTTAAACTTCTGAATTACTACACACGAAGGACGGGTGTGAATTTGAGCAGTGTTGAGGGAAAACCATCGTCAATAATTAAAACAAGAATTTACAAATTTCACTTTTTCTGTTGGTCGTTTTTCATCAATTTTATTTGTGTTTGTTTCGTGTTTGAGTTCTGAATTATTCCGCACGACGGGCAGCTTTAAATATAAGGCGGGTTGTGGAAAAACATGTTTTCTAAATTGAAACATAAATTTCACATTGAGACTTTTATATTGGCTAAAACGATTCAATGTGTTTTTTTCAATTTGCACTAATTTTTTTATGAATTGAATATTAATTATATTCTATGAACCGCACGACGGGCGGGCTTAAATGTATATATAAAGAGTGGGTTTAAATGATAGCGAGGTATATGATATCATGCTAGCAGTAAATATTCTAGCGATAAAAGAAGAATAGCTCTTAAGCAAATGATGTTGGAGAATGTTGTGAACCTTTAAATATCTTTTGCGATCTGATGATATATGTATTAGGAACAATACGTAGTAGAGTATAGATTGCATAATATAATATCGGCTGTAATATCAAGAGATGTGATATCGGTGTAATCCAAAAAATAACAACTGTATGAATATGATGCATTAGTGGAAGCATTAACCGGGAATAATGAGATAATATTATGGGAAAAACTCATTTATATACTAACAACATATATATATATATATATATATATATATATATATATATATATATATATATATATATATATATATATATATATATATATATATATATATTTGAACCCGCCCGTCGTGCGGAACAATTCATAAAGTAAAATTCATATTCACTCCATAAAATAAACTGAATACAAATAAAAAAGCAAAAAAATTAACCTGTATATACGTTCACCAATAGAAAACTCAAAATCTGAATATTTTAAATTTAAATTTGACAAAATCTTATCACTCAATCCGCCTCATATTTGACCTGCCCGTCGTGCGGAATAATTCAGAACACAAACACATAACAAACAATGGAAATTCTAGCATATAAACCGGCCCGTCGTGCGGAACAATTCATACCTTTAAATTTGTATTCAATTTATAAGAGAAAATAAATACGAATTAATAAAGAAAAGAGTAAAACTATAAAAAGTCTAAATTTCTATATTTTTATATTATTTTGACAAAATAGTTTGCCTAAACCGCATCATATTTAAACCTGCCCGTCGTGCTCAATAATTCTGATCTCAGACACAAAACAATGAAAAATGACTAATTTTTTATCATACTGTTTTCAAAATATATTTATAACTCAACATCACCATCTATCATTAAAACCCGCCCGTTGAGCAGAACAATAAATAAAGTATAATTAATATTGAAATAATAAAAAACGATTAGAAATTAAAAAATAAATAGTAAACCCATAAAAAGTTTTAACCAATAGAAAAGTCTAAATATGATTAACCGGGAATTATGAGATAATATGATAATGGTGTATAATTATATCGCATTATGCAGCAAATGTGAATTTAGCTGCCTTACAGTTTGGTCCCGATTAGTGATGCAAAAAAACCGTTTTTTTTTGTTGCGTTTTTTTTTGCAAAAAAAAACATGTTTTTTTTAGGGTTTTTTTGTTTTTTTTGGGTTTTTTAGAATTAGCCCCAATTGTCATCGGATGTTAGATTTTAGTACATAGAAATGAGCTCAATTGATGTTTTGTACATCTTTACATGTCTTATTTCAAAGATAATTTGATAATAGTATAAAAAACAAGAATATTTATCAATAAATACCTCAGGAGACTGTTTGAAAGTGCATCCGGGTCCGGTGGTTAAGTTTTTTTTCATTGAGAAAACCCATGTTTTTAATAATGGTTTTAATTATGTGGATATTTGAAATAATTTGTCAGCATAACAAAAAAAATTCATTGAATAATCATGTTTTTTTTAAAGAAACCGTGTTTTTTATGAAAAAATGCAATGATGTTTTTCAAATTGGTTTTAAATTCGTTCTATTAATGTACAGGTCCAGAAAATGTTGGCAGCAGAACAAGACAAGCTAATTGGTTGGTCAAGTGTTTTTTTGACAAACGTTCATTTAAACTAACGCTTTTCTAATGAAACAATGTTTTCTAAAACAGTATCTATGTAAGATAGATTTGATTGATGAACGTTCAAATACCTTTTGTATAGCAAGTAGCCTGCTGGTACGCATAAGCGGCTGGTTAAACTACTTAATTTAAACTTTTCTTTTAAACCATGTTTTTTTTCAAAGTATTTTTTTGAAAAACTGTTTTCGTAGATGTTGAGATTGCGAAAAAAATTGGCGGCAGATCAAGGAAACTTGAACCAAATTAAGTGTTTTTTATTAGTAACCTGTTTTTAGAACTGGTTTTATGGATGATGGTTTCTTTGATGTAGTTATTTGTGTTCAAATACCTTTTTGTACATCAAATATATTTCCTCAGTTGTTTTTTTCCTACACGAAAACATTGTCCGTTTTTCTGGTCCGTTTTTCTGGTTCGTTGCCACTGCGACCCGCTTTTATTCGTAGTCTCATTAGGGACACTAAGTTTGTGTGCATATTCGTAGTATTTGTGTAAATGTTTGCAGTGTTTGTACTCTTATATTTGCAAATAATTGATCTGCTGAATGAAATGATGAAACTTATTATAACCAACGTAGTTAATTTCTGGCAGGAAAAAATTAATGTGTAAACAATAATAGAAAATTATGCCACCTGCTGTTTTTTTTAAAACAGTTTAAGATTTTAGCATAAAAAACGGTTCTCAAGCCCTGCTTTCTTACACAATTATTAACTCAATAATTGGATGCAAAACTTTTTATGGGTATACTTTTTCTTTTTTAATTTCTAATTATTTTTTATTAATTCAATATTCATTTTACTTTATTTATTGTTTTGCACAAAGGGCGGGTTTTAATGCTAGATGGTGATGTTGAGTTATAAATATATTTTGAAAACAGTATGATAAAAAAATTAGTCATTTTTCATTGTTTTGTTTCAGAGTTCTGAATTATTCAGCACGACGGGCAGGTTTAAATAGGATTTTGTTGGGTTTACTCAACTCTTTTTTTTAATTCATATTTATTTTTTCTTATGAATTGAATACAAATTTAATAGTATGAACTGTTTTGCACGACGGGCGGGCTTCCATGCTAGAATTTGCATTGTTTGTTACATGTTTGTGTTCTGAATTATTCCGCACAATGGTTGGGTTTATATATGAGGCGGGTTGAGGGAAAATATTATTTAAAAATAAAAATATAAATATTCACACTTGGACTTTTCTATTGAGTAAGACACTTATGAGTTTTCATATTCTTTTTAAATTAGGAATATTTTTATGAATATTAATTCCATTTTATGAATTCCTCCGCACAACGGGCGGGTTTAAATGCTAGTCTATATATATAAAAGATATCCTCTGTGTGTGTGTGTGTGTGTGTCTGTCTGTCTGTCCCACCCTTCTTGGTCCCTTTCTATCAGCTACTACTCGGCCGTCACTTAGCCTACCCGCTAAACATTTGTACCATCACGTGGGGAATTTTATTGTCTACACTTAACATTAAATTTATATTTTTAAAATGAAACCAAAAAAGTTATAGCGGTGAAAAGACAAAATGAACCCGGAAAAATGCGAAAATTTTGGTCAATTTTCTGAAGACTACTCCTCCTAAACCAACAATGGCACAACTATACAAATTATAGAACTGTGTAGAAAATTTTCTCTTCTCTTCATCGAATTATAATTTATACCCAAAAATTAGATAAAAACATGTAAAATGGAAAAAAATTCAATCTACATTCAAAATTATATTTAAACTCAACACGTCCGATTTTCTATATTTTTTTGTATCTATTTCTCAAAAACTAATCATCACACATCTAAATAAATAATACCATCATGCTGGGAATTTTGTTTGCTACAACACGGTATAATTTTCAATTTTCCAAAATGTATTAAAAAAAAGTTACGGCGGTGTGAAGTGTAAATGACAAAGTCAAAAAGGCAAAATTAGCACAAAAAACGTGAATATTTTGGTCAATATTTCGCTATCTATTCCTCATGAACCAGCAATGATACAGCTATAAAAATATACTATTGTGTAAATAATTTTATGTTCTACAAGAAAAATTATAATTTATGCCCGCAAATGATACAAAAAACGTGTAAATTTGGCAAAATTCTCAAATTCGTCCAAAATTACACTTGAACACAGGGTGACTAAAATTAATTCATTTTTCTACCAATTTCTCAGGAAATATTTGTCACACATTAAACTAAATTATACCATCGTGCTAGAAATTTTGTTTTCTACAATACTGTATAATTTGTAATTTTCCAAAGTGTATCTGAAGGAAGTTACGGCGGTGTAAATTCAAAAATACATATTGCCAATTTGACAGCTATTATGCGCACTTGCGATTACACAAGAATATACTACTGTGTAGATAATTTTGTGTTCTACAGGAAAAATTATAATTTATGCCCACAAATGATACAAAAAACGTGTAAAATTGGCAAAATTCTCAAATACATCCAAAATTACACTTGAACACCGGGCGTCTAACTATGTAGTGTAACTATGGCGACGCCGCCCGAGTGTGTAAGCCCTGGTGCAGATGACCATCTAAAAGACGAGATATACGAATTGAGCCTTCATCTCGCGGTGTGTCACCTGCACCAACAACATCGCGCTCACTTCCGCCATCAGAAATGTCGGAAAACTGAGTGGGCAGGCATCGGTTCATGCGACTACGGGCCTGCCACTTCTTAAAGTCGCAGCAAAGTCAGGTGAACTGAGATTCAATTTAATAATTGACACAGGTGCTGGCGTCTCTATTCTCTCAAGTAAACTCATCGGCTGGTGTATGCAGCCGACTACAGTGACGCTTATGTCAGCTAGCGGTGCACCAATAACGGTTTATGGCGAAGCTCGAAAGGAAGTTCAAATCCACGGTATGAAACGTGCACTTCCATGTACTTTCGTCGTCGCCGACGTCACCGCTCCATTGTTGGGCAACGATTTACTGTCACATTATAAACTGATAGTGGTTTGTGGCGGAAAATGCATCCGCGATTCTGCCACAAATCTTCGAGCGCCTGCACAGGTTGGTCCCTGCTCATCTTGTCTCGTTGTAAACGACACAACGAATATAGTGGACCCTGCGCGCCAGCTGTTAGAGGAATCTCCTGACCTTGCTGCTCCTAAAAAGTGCACGTCAAATAACATATTTCAGGTGAAGCACAACATAGACACTGACAATGCCCAGGCAGTGAAAGCAGCTCGACGACGTTTTTCGCCTGAAAAACAAGCTGCAATCCGAGTAGAAATCAACTCATTGCTGAAGTCCTTCGTAGGTCGGCCATTTGACTCTCCTTGGTCCTCACCAGTCCATCTGGTCGCAAAGGAGTCTGGAGGCTGGCGATTAACTGGAGACTATCGGGCTTTGAACGTTGTGTCAATCAGAGACAACTACCCAATTCCTCATATACATGATTGCACAGCTCGACTCAGGGGAGCGACCGTTTTTTCCAAATTTGATTTATTGCGTGCCTTCCACCAGGTTCCAGTGGCACCACAAGATGTTAAAAAAACAGTCATTATGACTCCTGCTGGATTATATGAGTATTTATTCATGCCATTTGGACTGCAAAACGCGCCAGGAGCATTTCAGCGGTACATGGACGACATTTTCAGAAACATCGATTTCATATTCATCTATATTGATGACATTTTTGTGTTTTCGGGAAATGCTGATCAGCACATGCGCCATCTTCGACTGGTGTTTGAAATTCTGCAGAAGAACACGCTCAGAATACAGCTCAGCAAATTTATCTTCATGGCCAGTCAGTTGGATTTTCTAAGCTAAGAAATTTCGGCCGCGGGCATCTCAGCATCACCGAGAAAAGTGAAAGCCCTGACAGATTTAGCGACGCCGTCATCGTCAGCCCAATTACGAAGATTTCGAGGAGCGACTGGTTTTTATAGACGGATGATTCACAACTACGCGTCTGTGGTCTACCCTCTCACAGAACGGATTCGAGCAGAACCCAACAGTAAAAACCTACAGCTGAGTAAATGTGAACTAGAAGCTGTCGACTCCTGTAAGAAAGCACTAGCCAGCTCTACGGTGCTAAATCACCCTCTGACGTCAGGCAGTCATTAAAAGCTGGTGACCGACAGTTCTCAGGTGGCGATTGGAGCAGCGCTACATCAGATGTTCAATGAAGAGCTTGTCCTGGTGGAATTATCTTCTAAGAAGTTGACAGATGCTCAGAAGAAGTATTCAACGTTCGACAGAGAGCTGCTGGTTGCATATTTGTCAGTAGTTCACTTCAAGCACCTGATTGAAGGACGAAATGTTGTTATATTTAATGACCATCTTCCGTTAGTGGGCGCTTTCTTCAGTAAAAACCGGCTAAGCTGGTTAGACAGCAGAGAACACGGTATGGTTGATGCTTCACGGTACGGTTACGGTATTTACATACACGGTATGGTTAATGCTTCGTGTGTGTGTGTGTATGTGTCGGACTTTTGGAATCGCCTCTGTCACGTGCAGCGTGCGTGCTGCTGGCCGCTGCTTGTTTTCGCCCACTCGCGACGGCATATCCAGAAATATCCGGCTTGAACCGGCTGCAGCGTGTACGAGCTGGATATTGGTGAGGCGGGTGTGTATCAGTGTGTGTGTGTGTGTGTGTGTGTGTGTATGTTGGTGTTTGTGTGTGTGCGTGTGTGTGTGTGTATGTGTGCAAAGCGACCAACACTCAACAAACACATGTGTGTCACTGCTGCCTTCGATGCACTATCAATGTAACACACACGATATATAGTGCGATACAAGACAGGACAGTCACCATTTTAACATCGATCGATTTGACAAAATTTTTCGACATAGTCATCCATAACTTGCTGCTGGAAAAATGGCAGCGTGTAACATTGATGAGCGATGATTCAAGAATTATGTGCAGGAGCGATGCGCAGCGTATCCACATAGATCAACGCTGGCGTGTTAATTGCGTGTATTCTCAGGGAAAACAAACTCCCCAATCAGCTTTACATGACGTGGCATGACCTAGGTCATGACACGTAATGTCACATACACGCGAATATATTCAAAACAATAAAAACAAAATACATTAACAAATAAAGAATAAAATAAATATTGCAAAAAGAATATAAATTTACAAAGGATTAATCAAAAAGATCAACTTACCAAAACAATAACAAACAAACAAGGTGATACAATTCTAACGCAGAAAAATCAAAACAAGGTAACGCAGAAGTTACGCGAAAACTATAACATAGATGAATGACAGACGTAACAAGGAAAGCAAATATTATATACTAAACTTTGGAAATTATACAAACGCAATACACACCTTCCCCCTTGGAGAACGGAGTTCAAATAGACATCAATGACAATTACAATGATAATTAGCTAAACATAGATGCGTTTTAACACTCACATTGCCAAAGAATAATACATGAATGTTTGAGCACACACACACAGAATCTGCAATTGAAGTACCTATACACACGCACAGACGATAAATAAGCCACATCATACAATATAACTCATCCTACAAAGATCACAAGCATCACAGTAATTCTGTCAAAATCACAGTGAAACAGAACAATACACAGCAACACTAACAAATTAATTGTACAATACACGTTCTAAAAATATTTATAATCTGGCTTGGCCCGAAAACGAACCGATCTTCCCGATCTTGTCGTGGTGGTGGTGATAATCTCCGGCACAGCGTCGGTTGAATTTTTACGTATCCGGCGGTCCTCACCACCAGCATCCGCGACATCAGCAGCTTTGTTCGCGCCATTACCTCCTACCACAGCTGGCTGGCGACAAACAGAATCTGGCAAGTACGACGGTCTCAGTCGATCTATAGAGATAGTTTTCCGTTCACCAGACGGAAATTCCAGCGAAAATACTTTTGGTGATCGGCGAACGACGCGGAATGGCCCTGTGTACGGCGCCTCTAGCGGACAACGGACGCGGTCCACTCGTACCCACACGTGTGTACAGGTCTGCAAATCACGCGGAACATACGTCGACGGCACTGATGTAGTTCGACCGTCACCGAGAGATGAGAAGTCGATTTCTTCCATACGACGACACAGGTCCTGGATAAAAGAGTGCTGCGAGCGCACAGAACCGTGTTGTTCCAGTTTGAACCGAGGACACATCAAATTAGCTCCTGTCAAAGCCGTGAACGGAGAGATGTCGTCTTCTTTCGGCATAAGTCTGACACCGAGGAGCACAATCGGAAGCGAAAGAAACCAATCAGATTTACGCGCCACGAGAGCAGTCTTCAATACGCGGTGGAGGTGCTCGTCCAGACCATTGGTCTGAGGTCCATAAACCGTGGTGCGGTGGAATCCGATGAGCCGAGATAATTCACTGAACAGTTCGGCCTCAAATTGGGTGCCTCTGTCGGTAATGACGAAGAGCGGTACCCCGAATCTTGAGACCCACGTCTCGACGAACGCGTGTGCCACCGCCGTGCTGAAAATCTCGACGAGCGGTGCTGCCTCCACCCATCGGCTGGTCCAATCCACCATAGTCAATATGTATCGGTACGGTGCGGTGCACGACAATTGACATTGTGGTGCTGGCAACGGACCGACTAGGTCGAGGTGAACGAGCTCGAATCTTCCTCCAGCCAGGTTGAAATCACCAATAGGGCTTCTAGTGTGTCTAATAATCTTGGACATCTGACACGCTTCACCTTCCTTCACCCACAATTTAATGTCCTTGTCCATAGATGGCCACATGTAGCGGTGTTTAATCAAGCGGATTGGGGCCTTGATACCAGGATGTGATATGTTGTGAAAACGTTGAAAAATGGAAAACCTAGAGCAGGATGGTAAGAAAGGACGCGGAGAAGGAGTGGAAGTGTCACAGAGGATATGTTTGGAATCATTCAAAGGAAATTTGACAAGATTGTGAGAATGTTGGTGAGTCTCATCATCGTGTTCTTGAGCGGCAGCAATTTCGTTAAGATCAAGAGCGTCTACCATGACGGCATTTGCTGCGGTTGTCTCATTTACGACAGTTTTCGCGGATATTCCCTCTTCAGGCCGGGACAAGCAGTCAGCTACAATGTTATCACTTCCTTCTATGTGGTGAACCTCCGCCACATATTCGTGAAGACAGCTGAGATGACGCTGCTGTCGGTCAGTGTGCGCCGATCGCTGACTATAAAATGCGCTGACGAGCGGCTTGTGGTCGCTAAATAGCACCACATGTTGTCCCTCATGGTGTGTCGGAAGTGCTGTACGGAGAGGTACGCAGCTAATAACTCCCGATCAAACACAGAATATCGACGCTGGGTATCGGTCAATTTCCGACTGAAGAAACTCCAACGGCTGAGGTGTTCCATCAACAAGTTGGTTCAGGACAATTCCGATGGCACGACTGGATGCGTCTGTAACAATTTGGTATGTTGTGGCGGTCGGCAATGGATGATGCAATAACACCGAATCACAGAGGGGCTGTTTGGCGGCGCAAAAAGACAACATCTCTGGTTCGGACCACTCAAGTTGTTTGCTGTTCGGTTGTGTACGGAGCATTTTCGTTAAATGAAAGACAACACCCGCGTATTTAGGTATCATGCGTCGATACCATCCCAACACTCCGAGAAAACGCCTGAGACCGGCATAGACTTGAGGTCTCTCAAAAACTTTGACCGCCTGTACTTTTTGCTCACGCGGCCTGATGCCAGTCGGCGTGACGGAATAGCCAAGGAAGTCAAGACTTGAACATTCAAATTGACATTTACAAATATTCAGGCGAAGGTTGTTACGAGCTAACAAAGAAAACACAATATTCAAATGTTTGCGATGAGTGGCATGATCGGGAGAAAATATAAGACCATCGTCCAAGTACCAAAAGCAAACATCTAGGTGTCCAAAAATGTTATTAATATAGCGTTAGAACGTAGCTGGCGCATTACGAAGACCAAGGTGCATCGTGGTGAACTCATATAACCCGAAAGGTGTTGTCATGTCCGTTTTTTCTATATCTCTTGTACTCATGGGAACCTGATGATATGCATTCTTCAAGTCAAGTTTAGTGAAACACGTACTTCCGCACAGATTCTTTGACGCATCATAAAGATGGGGCAATGGAAACATGACCGGTTTCGTAACTGAATTCAATCGCCGATAGTCAACTGTGAGACGCCATTCATGCTGTCCATCTTTGGGAACCAGATGCATTGGTGACGCCCACGCCGACTTGGAGGGCCTAAGAATGCCTTGTTGTACCATAATCTCGATAGACGCTCGAGCTGCTTTGGTCTTCTCAGCTTAAAGTCGTCTGGGTGAAGAATACACCGGCGGAGAAGACCCTGTGTCGATACTGTGGGTTACAGTGTTTGATTGGCCATCATACGAAAACACATATGGTTCGGTGAGACGAGGGAAACAAGGCAACAACGACCTCACCGAAGGCGCCACATCTGATAGAGTATTCACCAAAATCTCTTGGACGGCAGGCGAGAATGCAACAGGAGATGTGACATCAGTGGTCAAGTCTTTGATGCACCTGCCCGCACAATCCAGTATAAGACGAAAATGCGTGAGAAAGTCGTTACCAAGTATGGGCTGAACTACGTCGGCGACAACAAAAGCCCACACGAAAGATCGGGGCAAACATCTGATAGATACTCTCAACGTCACCTCACCACACACCTGTAGTGGCGAACCACCCGCTTCCGTAAGCACAATCGACGAATTTTCGAGCGAGCATCCAAGTGGCACACAACTGGGAGGAATTATGGAAACCCCAGCCCCCGTGTCTACAATGAAATTGATAGGGCCAACATTTTGCGGTAAACAGACTGCGACTTTTAAGAGTGGCAGACCAGTTGTCGCGTTCACGCTGGTGCTGGCCTGCCTCGTAAGTTTTCCGACGGCGTCCTGTTGTCAGGAGAGGCGTCACTTGACGAACAGCGAAACGCTGAGCGCGATGATGATTGAACTTGAAGACTTTGCCGCTTGTTGGGCCAGCGGCACCAAGGTTTGCACGTCCGTGCCCGCTGTCCGTAAAAGATGTGTGCACGACAAATTTTTGGCCTTTGACCTTGATGGTATGTATAAAGCGAGAAAGAAGCCGTTTTCGCGACTGTCGGCTGGCGGCGATCACGCTGCAGCGCCGGAGCGGCTGACACCGCCAGACAAGATGAGTTACCTGACATGATCAATAACTCGTCAGCAAGTTTACCTACCTGCACCAGCGGTAACTCTTTCAATGCGGCTACAACTGTAGCAACCGACGTTGGCAGATTTAATGAATTTATGTCGTATCAACGCATCTGCGACACCAACCTTTTGAGCGATCGACTGCATCTCATTCAGTCGTGCCGAAGGACGACCGGTAAGCGGACGCTTTGAAATGAGCTCTTCAAAGAGCTCAGGCTTTGTTCTCTCGTACAGCTCAATAACTTCTTCCTTTACCGAGGAGTATGTAGCTTTAGTCAAACACGATTGAAGAAGGCGATTGATGACGTTAGCAGTAAGCGCTGAAATCACGTGATATAAACGGGTGTCTTCAGCCACGATGTTGCTCAAGTGGAATTGGGCTTCTGAGATTAGAAACCAGCTCTCAGCTGAGCCCTCCATGAATGGAGGTGCTTTTATGCTCACACGAGTGACGACATGGAAATCATTATGACACGCTACAGATTTATCATCCTCCGCCATCTTTCGAAAAATCGGGGTCACCAGTGTGCAGGAGCGATGCGCAGCGTGTCCACACAGATCAACGTTGGCGTGTTAACTGCGTGTATTCTCATGGAAAAAAACTCCCTAATCAGCTCTACATGACGTGGCATGACCTAGGTCATGACACGTCATGTCAAATACACGCGAATATATTCAAAACAATAAAAAGAAAATACATTAACAAATAAAGAATCAAATAAATATTGCAAAAAGAATATAAATTTACAAAGGATTAATCAAAAAGATCAACTTACCAAAACAATAACAAACAAACAAGGTGATACAATTCTAACGCAGAAAAATCACAACAAGGTAACGCAGAAGTTACGCGAAAACTAAAACATAGATAAATGACAGACGTAACAAGGAAAGCAAATATTATATACTAAACTTTGGAAAGTATACAAACGCAATACAATTATTTAAGCGGACACACACAACAGGTGAAGACAGCAGCTACTGCAGGTGGTTACCGTTTGTCTAACACCAAGCCGACCACGCCGAACATGTCGATATTTCAGGGAGGTAGTTTGAGCTGTACACTTATTTGATATTCTCCAACAACTTAGCATGGCACATATCAGACGACCACACGCATCTACAGATTACAAAATGCTGACGACACGACTTTTATACTTACTTCGAGCCGAATTTAATTGGGGATCAATGTAGAAAGTCTCGAGTGAAAACTGCAGCACGCGTATGACTATTTCTCTTCTAACAAGATGAAAATATATCCTGAAAAACACAAGTTCTACTAGCAGGCACATACTATATATTGTCCACTTTTCCGGAAATAATAATCAAATTCATGGGAACCAATTTTGCAGTGCAAAATTTTATGAAATTACGTGACAATAGACAAGCATTTGGATTTTAAGCAGCATATCGACAATCTGGCACACAAATCGTTAGCAACATTGATCATGCACATTAACAGATCGCTGATCAAGGCTTTCATCACGTCGATTTTAACATATTTTATAAGTGTATGTGGGACCGCGTGCTCTGAACATCAACACAAGCTATAGAAAATATTGAATTTTTGTGCTCGAATTTTTACATATACAAGAAAGCATGACTATATAACAGACGTATACATTATAGTGGGAATAGCGACAATCATTGAACGTGTTACAAGCAATAACAACAACATGTATTTACAAATCCCACTCTCACAATCACAACGCGGCTTCAGATCACTGCACTCTACAACCACACTGCTCACAAAACTCACACAGACTATGATAGGTAACATGAACACAACAAAACCACCACACCGAACACTACTCATAACACTCGACATCAGCAAAACCTTCGACAGAGTTCCACGACACAATCTCACAAACAAAATACTAAACACCACACTTCACAATATCATAAAGAGATGGCAGATGGCAGATGCGCTGGCAGATGCGCCCATGTGAGGTACAACGGGCAATCATCTCACACACGCAACATACAAACGGAGTCCCTCAGGGCTCTGTTTTAGCACCAACACTATTCAACCCATACGTACATGCCATGCCAGCACCCAAATCAGTATTCAAGTATATGTCGGAAATGGATGAGACGGAACAGTTATTCTCTAGTTATGCACATTCCAGTGGAAAAAGAGGACACAAAATAAAACTGAAAAAACGAGGTGCCGCAGTAATTTGAAAACGTTTAGTTTTCCGTATAGATGCGTGGATAAATGGAATAAATTAAGGGGAAAAGCATTCGATAGTGAAAAGAATAAGGCAAATTTAAGACAAAGCTGGAAATTTGTGCATATCGAGAAGGGACAGTCCGAGCCTAAAAGCTCTCCTCCCGTATCAACAAATCTGTGAATACATACACACACAAACGCACTGTAATAGGTATTCGTATTGTGTATGTACAGTGTGATGAAATCGTTTATCCGCGTAGGTGCGTTTGTATGTCTGTATGTATGTGTATGTTCAAGTGCGCGAATGATGTGCCTGCTCTTTTCCATGAATGCGAGTTACCGTGTATGTGCGTGTATATGTCGGCGTGTGTGAGTGGTTCATGTGGCTTGGCTTGTCACGTGACTCGAGTACTGTGTGCTGATTGGTCGGTGTACTTTGACATTGTGACGTGTGACGCCCGTGCGTGTGGCTGAAGCGAGCTACAAGCAGTCTGGTTTTGAGCGTTGTGAATGTTGGTGGTGTATTTGTAATTGTGGTTGGTGCTAGGCCACAAAGTGTTTATTGTTTATTATAAGTTTTGTTTTCAAGAGTGCATTTCAGTGCTATCATTTCATCGTCGTCTTCATCTTCATTGAATACATCTCTATTTACTCTACATATAGTCAGGAGAGAGAAATAAACCACACAAACGAAAAAATGGTAATTCACAATTAAGTGAATTTCACTATTGTTTTCATGAGTTTTAGTGGAATTTCTGCAAGCAGTTTGAGCTCAACTTTTAGCGAGTTTTAGCGCAGCAAAACGTCACAACACTTGTCTTCACTCACTCTTGTTTGATGCGTCCTGCTGCCCAATCGTTCAGCTCGCCTGTATCTTGCATTCGCCTGAGATGCGACTCCAACGATGTCCGGCTATTGGCAGCCGCCTCTGGCTGACGGCTGAAGGCTGAGCCGTGAAACAGCTGCTGCAGCCGCGCAGACGGCCCGTCAGCCGACAGCTTCATCTTTCGCGCCAGCAGCCGAGTGTGCAGCCGGCGCTTGCGGGTCCACGGAGTCAGTTGTGTGTTTTAGCTGGATGACAGACTAATTTTGGCCAGAGCTGAATGAGACGGGTAGCGCGTGCCGCTTGTCAGTTCATCTGTCAAAAATAATAAAAATGAAAACAGAAAGTGCAAAGAATTAAGATTCAGGAAATAGGGAAGATATGAATGCAAACAATTGGGAGAGAATGAAAAAAAATTTAAAAATGTGGTGGTGACCCCGAACTCAGTGCTCGTTTGGAGCAAGAAAAGGCATTACAGCAAGATAAGAAAGCAACGCCATGCTCGTATCATGCAGCAGAGCAGTCTTGCTCAGGGATCAAAGTGGAACTACCAATGTTCGACGAGTCAGATATTGACACATGGCTGGCCATGTGCAAAAATATTTTGGTAGACGGCGGCATCACGACCCAATCAACAAAGATGCGGAAGGTGTTGGCCAGACTGCCCGCTTGCCAGCTCAGGATCGTCAAAGACATTGCCACAGCGAAACCCCTAGCAAATGATTGCTACACGCAGCTGTGCAGCCAGCTGCGCCAACGCTTACAGTTGTCGGCGGCTGAGCGTTTGAGACGTTTGCTCAGTATTCCGAGCGATCTTGGCTCACGCATGCCCTCACAGCTGTACAGTGACATCGAGGCGTTGTATCCGAGTGATACAGAACACGACATCATCGTGGAGTTTTTCCTCGCCCGGATGCCTGAAGCGCTGCGGCTGCTGTGTCGTGAGTGGCTGAAGACCATGTCGCTGGTTGAGGTAGCAGTGCGCGCCGACAGCCACCACCAGCCCAGTCTAGAAGCCGCGGCAGTGTCCCTCCAGCGCACTGCGCTGGCAACAGAGGGTATTTCGGCCGAGGAAGTGGCAGCGACTGTTTCAGCAATGCAGCGAGGCAGACGCAAGCCAGCAGTCGTTCGCAGAGGGCCGGTCGCACATGAGCAGGGACAATCGGCGTCGAAAACCAGGGCGTAAGTCAGCCGCTGGTGCAGATATCACCACCAGTGGGGCCCAGCAGCCCGCAAATGCACCAGTCCGTGCTCGTTCACATCGGGCGTGTCGGGAAACGCGTTCGGCAGCCGGCAGTAGTGGCACTGACCGGTTGCGACTCCGATTGCCACCTGCTTCACGTCGTCGACCGCACGGGCCGACGCTACCTGGTCGACAGCGGCAGCGAAGTGTCTCTGATACCGGCATCGAAAGCACAGTCTTCCCCACTCAGCAGGCCGTTGTTACGCGCTGCTAACGGCTCCACTGATCGAGGTGTACCAGACGGACTTTCCTGTCGACGTTGATCTTGGCATTGGTTGCGTGTACAAATTTAAATTCCTTGTGGCAGCGGTCCCATCACCGATACTGGGCGCCGACTTTCTCAGGGAGTTTGGCCTAGTGTTGGATTTGTGCAACAAACGTCTCACAGACAGTGCGACTTATCTGTCCACTCGCAACGAGCAGCCGGCCACGCGCCCTCACTCAGCATGGGCGCACGTCAGCGCAGTACGTGAACCGAGCACGGACGGTGCCGGCTTCGAGAATGTGCGAAAATCGGCGAACTTTATTCGACTCTGCGAGCCCTCCACGGGTTTCCTCGTCATGAACGTACCTGGAGTTGAACATCGCATAGACACGAAAGGTGCTCCAGTGTACGCTCGACCTCGGCGACTGATGCCAGGCAAGCTCACCGCGGCCAAGCAGGAGTTGATCGAGCTGCTGGAGCGAGGTATTGTTGTCCCCTCATCCTCACCCTGGGCCAGCCCCATACATCTGGCGCCGAAAGACGGTGGTAAAGCTTACCGTATGGTGGGCTGTTATGAGCGGCTCAACGCAGTCACAACACCCGACATGTACCCCACTCCCCACATCCAGGAATTCGCTGACATCTTAGATGGTGCACGGGTTTTCAGCAAGCTAGATCTTGCGCGGGCATATGCGCAGATTCGGGTCACAAAACGAGACCAGGTCAAAACGGCGATAACAACGCCACTCGGCTTGTTCCAGTACACACGCATGCCTTTTGGCCTGTGCAATTCAGCGCAGACTTTTCAGCGGCTGATTGACTCTGTGCTGCTGGGCATGCCGAGGGTGTACGCCTATATAGATGACATCATGGTCTACTGTCCAGACGATGACACGCACCGCGATGATCTAGCAGAACTCTTCAGAAGACTCTCGCAGGCGGGATTAGTAGTCAAACCGGAGAAGTGCGTGTTTGGTCGCAAGCAACTTCGATTTCTCGGGCTGGAGATTTCGGATAGCGGCATACGCCCTCTCCCTGACAAAGTGACCGATCTCTGTGCCATGCGGGAGCCCCGAGACGCAAAAGAGTGCCGCCGCTTCATTGGTATGGTCAAAAATTTCTATAGGCTTGTACCACGACTTGCTGCCAAGATACACCCCCTGCACACGGCCGTCAACAAGAGTGCACGGCAGTTTCAATGGAACGCGGCGCAATCTGCCGCTTTCAACGAAGCCAAAGCGGCACTCGCCGCCGCCTCTCAGCTCTCATACCCATGAGAGAACGCCGCTACACAAGTCGTGTCAGACGCGTCAGACACAGCCGTGGGAGCCGTCATACAGCAGTATCAAGACAGCAGGTGGGTCCCGCTGGCCTACTATTCGCGTGTACTGTCGCCGCCTCAAAGAAAATGGAGCACCGGTGACAAAGAGCTCTACGCAATCTTCAGTGCTGTCAAACGCTTCAGGCTCCTGCTCGAGGGACGTCCTGATCTCAGCCTGTTGACTGATTACAAGCCGCTTGTGTACGCTTTTACTAGTTCAGCGGAGAAATCATCCCGCGTCCAGCGCCAGCTCGCGTATATAAGCGAGTTTTCAACCGACGTCAGACACGTTCCGGGCGTCAAAAACACCGCTGCCGACTGTCTCAGCAGGTCATTCCACGTCACACAGACATCAAACATGACTGGAGAACAGAATCTGGACCTCAAGAGGCTCGCACTCGCTCAACGGGACGATCCAGAGATAAATGTCTTGGCAGACAGTCCGTCATTGTCGGTAGAGCGGCGTCCAGTTGAGGGCGCACCGTCTGGTCTGCTGGTATCTACCTCGACGGGGATCGATCGGCCGCTGGCACCGTGCAGCATGCAGCGGGAAATCTTTTATGCTTTTCACAGGCTGCATCACCCCAGCGCACGGGCTACTCGCCGGCTCATATCAGAGCGATACGTTTTCCAGCGGCTCTCATCCAAAGTAGCAGCGTGGGCCAAAACGTGTTTGGAGTGCCAGCAGTGCAAAATCGCTCGACATCAGCGCACACCGCTCCGACAACACCCGTTGCCCACCAGCAGGTTCGAGGCGCTGCACGTAGATATCGTTGGCCCGCTGTCAGAAGTGATCGGTATTAAATTCCTGTTCACAATAGTAGACCGTTTCACCCGGTATCCGGATGCTGTGCCCCTGAAAGATATTACGTCATTAAGCTGCGCCAAAGCACTGCTCGGTTGGATATCTCGTTTTGGCCTTTGTTTGAACATAACATCTAGCCGGGGCACACAGCCTGTTTTTGAGCTGTGGAGACAGCTGTGGACAATGATGAACGTGCAGCTGTCGACGACTTGCGCATACATGCCGCAGCAAAACGGCAGCATAGAGCATGTGCATC
Organism: Sacculina carcini; assembly: GCA_916048095.2. Lineage (NCBI taxonomy): Eukaryota > Metazoa > Arthropoda > Thecostraca > Sacculinidae > Sacculina > Sacculina carcini. The sequence continues at coordinate 5,210,906 of OU696584.1, forward strand.
GTCAGCTGAAGGCATCTCTCACGGCTGCCCTTCAGCACAATACCGACTGGCCATCCGCGTTGCCGATAGTGCTCATGGGTCTTAGAGCAGCACACAAGCCCGACCTGCAGTCCTCGCCGGCAGAGCTGGTGTTCGGCGAGCCGCTCCGTCTGCCGGGGCAGCTCTTCCAGCAGTCGTCGCCGCAGCAGCAGCCAGTCACTGAATCAGCTCGAAATCTGACCACCACCATGTCTCGTCTTCGTCCACTCCCCACCGCCTGGCACAACCGCTACGAACACAACCGGCCGTTTGTTTCCTCCGAAATGTCGAAGGCGACTCACGTGTTTGTGCGGGTCGACGACTTCAGAGCGCCGCTGACTCCACCTTATCAGGGCCCCTTCACGGTGCTCAGCCGAGGTGACAAGGCATACGTGGTGGATCGTGGCGGTCGCAGAGACACGATGTCGGTGGACAGACTCAAGCCGGCTTACGTGAAGAGGTGTGACAGTACGTCTCCGCCGGAGGCACCCGACCCGGGACCTGCTCAGATGCCGTCAGTCTCGCCGCGCCGGATCGTGTGGTCACGTAGAGACCGACCGGTACGCCCTCCAGTGCGTTATCAGTAAAGGTTATCAATTTTTGTGTATGATGTATGTTAACGATAGGGTAATAGTGCAATAATTTTTGTATTCTTATACATATACTGGTATTTTACGTTATAGATCTTCGTTGTTCAACCGTGTATTATTGATTCAGCTGTGTATTTACATTATTGTTCTATGCGTATCTACATATTTTTATCGTTGCTGCGCACCTGAGGGGGGGGGGGGGGGGGGGGGGCTGTAGGCACTGCGCGCCGTGAAATTCAGTCGTGCTGAATAATTCAGAACTCGAACACGATCCGTTCTGGATCTTGAAGTCAAATCCATTGGTTTTGTGTATGGATTAATTCTACAGGGTAAATTGAACGTTCTATTGTCTATAGTTGCTGCCCGCGGAGCATTTTTATTAAAAAAATACCCTTTTTAAATGAACCATTTGAAAAAATGAACTAAAAAATGGAAACACTTTTTTTAAACCCGCCCCTCGTGGAAAAAAAATTAGTGAAAATTGAAAAAGAAAAACAAACCCATAGGAATGTTTAGCCAATATGAAAGTCTAAATGTGAAATTTATGTTTCAATTTAGAAAACATGTTTTTCCACAACCCGCCTCATATTTAAAGCTGCCCGTCGTGCGGAATAATTCAGAACTCAAACACGAAACAAACACAAAGAAAATTGATGAAAAACGACCAATAGAAAAGTCAAATTTGTAAATTCTTGTTTTAATTATTGACGATGTTTTTCCCTCAACACTACTCAAATTCACACCCGTCCTTCGTGTGTAGTAATTCAGAGGTGTAACACTATCAAAACAATGAAACATCTCTATAATTAAAGATTAATCCTTCCTCTAAAACAGCATATGCATATACTTGGCATTGCATGATATTACAACCCGTATCCTTATGCAACTTAAGCGTATGCAACTTGAAATTAAAGCAATTAAATTACACAGTAAAATTCAGTAGCTTACTTTGTTCCAAGTAGCATTTTACCCGCCCGTCGTGCGGAACATTTGATGTGTAAATATTGAGGACAATAAAGACTTTCTATTCAGTATAGTGTAGCATTAATTAAACTGTACGCAAAAAAACGACACCATCCATGCTTGGAGATAATATGATGCATTCTTAATTGTGATTGGGCTTCAGTGAAATTTAATCGGTGTATATTCCTGTGTAATCGCAAGTGCGCATAATAGCTGTCAAATTGGCACTATGTCCTTTTGACTTTACACCGCCGTAACTCCCTTCAGATACACTTTGGAAAATTACAAATTATACCGTATTGTAGACAACAAGATTTCTAGCACGATGGTATACTTTATTCTTATGTATAACAAATAGTTACTGAGAAATATTAGAAAAATTAATTAATTTTAGTCGCCCGGTGTTCAAGTGTAATTTGGGATGTATTTGAGAATTTTGCCAATTTTACACGTTTTTTGTATCATTTGTGGGTATCAATTATAACTTATATTGTAGAACACAAAATTATCTACACAGTAGTATATTCCTGTGTAATTGCAAGTGCGCATAATAGCTGTCAAATTGGCAATATTTCCCATTGAATTTACACCGCCGTAACTTCCTTCGGATACCCTTTGGAAAATTAAAAATTGTACCGTATTGTAGAAAACAAAATTTCTAGCACGATGGTATAATTTATTGTAATGTGTGACAAATATTTCTTGAGAAATAGGAAGAAAAATGAATTAATTTTAATCACCCGGTGTTCAAGTGTAATTTTGGATGTATTTGAGAATTTTGCCAATTTTACACGTTTTTTGTATCATTTGTTGGTACAAATTATAAATGTTCTTATAGAACACACAATTATCTACATAATAGTATAATTTTATAGCTGTACCATTGCTGGTTTATGAGGAATAGATAGCGAAATATTGACCAAAATATTCACGTTATTTTTGCTAATTTTGCCTTTTTGACTTTGTCATTTACACTTCACACCGCCGCAACTTTTTTGATACACTTTGGAAAATTAAAAATTATACGGTGTTGTAGAAAACAAAATTCCCAGCATGATGGTATTATTTATTTAGATGTGTGATGATTAGTTTTTGATAAATAGAGAAAAAAGTATAGAAAATCGGACGCATGGAGTTTAAATAAAATTTTGAATGTATATTGAATTTTTTTCAATTTTACATGTTTTATATTTTATTTTTGGGTAAAAATTAAAATTCGTTGAGTAGAACAAAAAAATTATACACAGTGGTATAACTTGTATAGTTGTACCGTTGCTGGTTTAGGAGGAGTAGTCTTCAGAAAATTGACCAAAATTTTCGCGTTTTTCAGGGTTCATTTTGTCTTTTCACCGCTATAACTTTTTTTGGTTTCATTTTTGAAATTAAAAATGTAATGTAAAGTGTATAAAAGAAAATTTACAACATGATGGTATAAATTGTTGTTAGCGAACAGTGACGGCTATGATCGACACCGGGTGTTCAAAAAGTATTGTGTCTGCAAAATGTGGCTTGTCATTTATTAAGGAGCCAAAGCGTGTCGTCACAGTAGACAGAAGCGAAATTTTGTGTTTAGGTACGTGTAAAACGTGTATCGTGGTCAATGGTGAAAAATTGCATGCGCAAGTGCTTGCCCTTCCGGAAGTAGTGAGTGGGTTCGATGTAATTCTCGGAATGGACATCATTAATCAGTTTGAAAAAAGCACAATCACAAAACGTGGAGTGGAGTTCGGAAAGTAGCTAAAACAGCAGGGGAAAAACAGTAATGTTGACGCGTTTTAAAGCGTTATTGCTGTTAGCCGGACTGCAGTACATCCGAAGGAGGATGAAAACACCGAATGTTGCAAGATGAGCATGTCTGATGAAAGGTTGAAGTTTGAGCTCTTTGAAGACCAGTTCAGTGACAAAGATTTCTCAGCGAAATTGAATGGTAGTTATTGGGAAGTCGAGTGGTTTCTGAAGGAAACGTCACCTGTTTTGACCAAGTCAATTGGATGTTACGAACAAACGTTGAAGGGAGGATGTAGGGAGGAGTTTGGCAAAGAAGTGAAGCGCTGGATAAGTGAAGGAATATTGGTGCCGTGGTCACAACAAGTCAAGAGAGGAGTATCACCATTGTTGGTGGTTGTGCAAACAACCAAAAACAAAACGCGTCCAGTGATTGACTTCAGCGAGCTAAACGAATATGTCAGCAGTCACACTGGTGATGATTACATCAATGATTGCGCGGAAAAGCTTCGGCGATGGCGACGAATCAGAGGTGCGACGGCGCTGGTTGACTTGAAGTCAGCATATCTCAAAATACGTGTGCATCCGAAGCTCTGGCAGTATCAACTGGTTAAGTATGGGGGCATAACATACCGCCTCACGAGATTGGGGTTTGGTCTCAGCTCAGCACGGCGAATCATGACCAGAATTTTGCGCAGAGTGCTGGAGAAGTCAAAAGTTATCCGTGAAGCAACCGATTCCTATATCGATGATATTGTGGTTGATACAACAAAAGTGAACCCGAATCATGTGGCTGATCATTTGCGCAAGTATGGACTGATTGCCAAAGATCCGCCTCCAATTGTTGGCGGTGCAGTGCTCGGTCTGAGAGTGCAGAGAAACGCAGCGGGCTTGCTGGAGTTTCATCGGGGAAATGAGTTACCGCAGGTAGATCGTACACTGACTAAACGCCAACTGTTTTCTTTATGTGGGAAATTGTTGGGCCACTATCCCATTGCCGGGTGGCTCAGACCGGCGTGCAGCTATGTCAAACGTCTTTCATCCGATGGTGGCTGGGATGACACAGTCCGGGAGGAAGTTCTGTCTGTTACACACGACATGCTAGAACAAGTGAAAAGCGAAGATCCAGTGCAAGGAAAGTGGTCGGTTTCATAATTGAAATCTGGTGTTGTGTGGTGTGACGCCAGTAATCAGGCTATTGGAACAGTAATCGAAATCGACGGAATCGTAGTGGAAGATGCCTCGTGGCAGAGGAAAAAAGATGACTTCAATCATATAAACGTCGCTGAGTTTGAAGCTGTATCCAGATGACTCAATCTTGCAATAAAGTGGGGATTAGAATGTATAGAAGTGCTCACCGACTCCGCTACAGTTTTTGGCTGGCTGCGTGCCACACTATCCGACGAGAACAGAGTGAACACAAAAGGAGCTGCAGAAGTTCTTGTGAAACGACGACTGGGAGTAGTCAAGGAGTTAATTGATGAATTGCGTCTCGAAGTGAGATTGATTCTTGTTCCTACAGCAAGTAACAAAGCAGACTTATTGACGCGCATCAACAGGCAATGGATGCTGAAGCTCGAGAGAAAACCGGTACACGAAACATGCGGCATGGCGTTGGAAAGAGTGAAAGATATCCACCGTAGTCATCATATGGGCGCTGACAGAACGTTATCTCTCGCTAAGCAAGTGGACCCTACTGTGACACGTGAACAGGTGAAACGTGTGGTGAAGAGCTGTCTGGAGTGTCAGTCTATCGATCCTGCGACGGTGACTCATGAGGCGGGCGAGCTGCACGTGCCAACAGTCTAGACAAGATTGGCAGTCGATGTTACTCATTTCAGATATCGTCCATTTCTTTCTATTGTTTATTGCGGCCCTGGAAGGTTCGCGATATGGCGAGAGCTGCGTTCAGAGTCGGCAAATGAGATTTCAAATATCCTGAATCAAGTATTTTATGAGCGAGGGCCTGTTGAACAAGTGCTGATGGACAATGGAACGGTGTTCAAGTCAGAACTACTCAGGGAAACCCTCGATGGCTGGAAAATCAGCAGGTTTTTCCGAGCGGTTTATCGACCCAGCGGAAACGGTATTGTCGAACGGCATCATCGTAAGATAAAGAGGATAGCGGAGAGAGATGGCATCTCCCCGCTCGAGGCGGTATTTTGGTACAACATGGCGCCCAAATCGGATCGAATTGAAGACAAGGCGCCGCATCACAGTGTCTACACATATGCCTGGCGACATCCGGAGGTTTTGTAGCCCACAATGACGACGGCGAGAAGAACTCGGGCATAGAAGTCGGCGATGAGGTGTGGGTAAAGCCACCTGGGGCAAGATGTACGTCGCACTGGTCAAAAGGAAGAGTGACCGGGATTCAGTCCTCAAACAATGTATCGGTGGATGGAGTACCGAGGCATCTACTAGATCTGCGGCGTGTGTATGATGAAGACAATAATCGAGATGACGCCGGTGGTCACAACGTGGACAATAAGACTCCAGATGACTGTGCAGCGGACACGAACGAAGTGCTCGAGACAACTGACATACATAATGGAGCCGAAGAGGACCGGAGTGAGCACCTTCTTCGGAGATCTACCACAGAGAGGAGACGTCCGCCTTGGATGGACGATTATTTCATAGGTGATTGATTGATCTTGAGATCAAGGGGGAGTGTGATATTGTTGGTCAGAAATTGAACGCTGTGCGAAGGAATGAATGGGGGTGTGAATGCGTTTGCTGAGCTGAGCGAGAATGTAGGAGAGCGTGTGCGCTTGCGAGTGTAGACTTGTGTGTGTACCTGTGTGTCTGAGCGTAGAATTGTGTGTGTGTGTGTGTGTGTGTGTGTGTGTGTGTGTGTGTGTGTGTGTGTGTATGTGCGTCACTGTATTCATGCGTGTGATTCTACTTCGTGTTTGTATGTTTGCATGCAGCGTGTACTGGTGTTAGCGGCTGGTATGGAATGAGGGCAGTGATGTTGTAGTGATCTTCGTGCGTTGTGCTGTTATGTGTGGACTGGTCGGTGTAGTCTTCTGTGTGCTATTTATGTGGATATAATTTATGCCAGCCTGGAGAGAAATTATTTATCTACTGTGTATGTTTGAGTTTTCATCTTGTTGTTGTTCAATCATATTTGTTGTCGTCATCAATAGAGTTCATCATTTTACAAGGTAGTTTTGTTTTCGTGGTGTAAACATGGACATCAAACCATATGCAATAAACAAATCAATGGAGTTTCTCGAAGTGTGACTATTCCTGTAGCTGGAACCAGCACAGCGAACATTTCCGTGGGTCAAGACTCAGTGTCTCTGGAAGTTGTAATTGTTGATTGCGACGATGAAGTCATACTGGGAACATATTTTTTGCGTGCTGCTGAAGTAATAATTGATTTTAGCTCTGGTCAAGTGGTGACATTTGGTCGGCCAGTCAAGAAAGAGACGATTGCTACTCTCTGTCGCTGTGTGGTGCAGTCACACGCTAGCACGTCGCTCCCGGATGATATTGAAGCCGATATTGATCATAACATCGAACAGAACATCAGAGGACATGTTAATCTTTCTCATATGTTACCAAGTGATAGATACAGTGTCAGTCAAATTCCAGCTGAGTATCCTGCTGAGTATCATGTCCGAACAAGGAGAATCGGGCCAAGTTTCGATTGTGGAGCATAGTATTACGCTGAGTGAAACTCCGAAGCAGAGGAAACCGTATCCTGTACCGCCTCCATTGCGACATGTCGTTCGAGAACAGGTCAGTGATATGTTGAGTGAAAATTTTATTCGTGAGTGCAATAGCCCGTTTGTTAGTCCTGTATTATTGGTTCTTAAACGAGGCACAGACAAGTATATATTTTGCACGGATTTTCGTGAATTGAATAGATGCACGTTGAAGGATCGCTTCCTGATGCCCAGAATTGATTAACTTTTGTCATCCATTTCGCCTAATAGCTCTGTGTTTACTCAAACAGACCAGACAGCGGCTTATTGGCAGGTCAAGATAAAGGAGGAAGACCAAGAGAAAACAGCTTTTGTCACTGAAGAAGATCAGTATTGTTACTGCACGTTAGCTTTTGGCTTGTCTAACGCACCAGCTACGTACCAGAAATTAATGACGAATTTTTTCGGGATATGCTTTTCAAGTCAGTCACAGTTTATCCTGATGATACACTTATTTTCAGTGAAAACATGGAACAACATCTGAGTGTGTTGAGAGAAGTTTTCAGAAGATTGCATGATAACGGAATAAATCTTAATGCTTCCAAGTGTCGTATCGCATGTGAAGAAGTAACGTTTTTATCTCATGTTGTCACCAAAGGATGTATCCAACCTGCGTCCAGTAATGTAACTCCTATTGTTGACTATAAAACGCCAGAAAGTATCCAAGAGATACAGCGTTTTGTCGGAATGGCCGGATATTATCGTCACCTGATTCCAAATTTCAGTATTCGTTGTTCAGGCTTCACAGATTGTGTTGAGAAAAACAATTCAAAACGTGTGTGGACAGCTGAGGCAGAGAAATCTTTCAATGATTTGAAAAAATATCTTGCAGAGTATCCCGTCGTACGACCGGTTGATACTAAATTGGGTTTTAAGATTACAACTGGTGCGTGTAGTCGAGGATGGGGAGGCACTCTCAGTCAAGAGGAGAATGGTCGTGAATATTTTGTATCGTATGCATCGGGAAAGTGGACTGAGGTTCAGTCTCGGTATACAACAACGGAAATTGAACTTTTGGCTGTCATTTGAGCTATTCATAATATTCAGATATCTCACGAATTAACCGAAAATCAGATCGTATACTTGCAACTCAAGCGAAAAGCGAAGTACCATCAGATAGTGATCTGAAAGTAGGAGACCGTGTTATGTTGAAATCGTACTTGAGGGAAAGGGGTAAAACTCAGAAACTTTCTCATCGTTATATAGGTCCTTATGTGATTACGAAAGTATTGCGTCCTGATTATGTTATTCGTTTTATCAATGGTAGAAGGAGACCAATACTTGTGCATGGCAGTAACTTTAAAAGAGTTTCAGAAAGGATCAATCGGCACGACTCTGAGACAGAACGACCGGGGAAATTTGTTGAAGAAAATCAACAATTGTCGGACGATGAATCAAGTGCGGGTGCTGAAGCGAGTATCGACGCTGAAGCTCTACATGAGTCGGAGGAGGTTTATGATAACACTGAGTGTTCCAGTTGCGAAGATAGACCTACAGATACAGAACATTTGCCGAGGCTGTATCAAACTCAAAGTGGTCGTCACGTGCGGCCGCTCCAAATGTACTCACCGTGATTATTTGTTGTGTGAATGTCAAATTGCTGTTGTCGTTCTCATGTTGTGTTAGACATTCGTGTTGTGTTATTTGTGATATTCGTGCTCATATCTAACCCAGTGTTGTGTTGGATATTCGTTTAAGCTGCAGAACGAAACCTTTTAAAACCGGGGAGGGTGTTATGGGCTTGGTATTTGCGTTGCGTGCATTTCGATGTGCTCATTCGACATGTGTAGCGCGTTCATTTGTAGCGTTCATTTGATATGTGTAGCGTATGTGTAAGGTGTAATGCGTCAGGTAGCTGAGCGAATGTCAAGTTGCCCGTGCGTCTTTGTATGTCTGTGTGTCATGTGCGTCGTCGCTGATTGACTGTTAGGATTGAACGATTGTTAGTTGCGCGAGCTGTGAGAGCTTTGTATTACTTCTGTGCGAGTGTATGAGTGTGGTTGCGTTAGTAGTGTTCAGCGAGGCTCCACTGTGTGTGTTCGGTCTGTGTGACCAAGCTGTACCGCTGTGTGCGAAATACGTGTTGCTACCACGTGCACTGTGTGTGTGATCTTTGTGTGCTAGTTCTTATTGTTTAATTTCTTCATATGTCCACTGTCGCCGCATCGTTTGCAATACATCGTCTGTTCCAAACTCGACCAACACTAACAGTAGTGAGATTGCCTAGAAGGAAAGGAAGGCTCAAATAGTAGAAAAAGATCGTTAGAAGACCTAAGAGAAAGAGATGAGGTTTTATAAAACAGAAGGTCAAACAGATACGCAGGCTTACGACGATAAAGTGCTGAATTAATAATTACACAAATACGATATTCAACAAGAGCCTTAATGGGAAGTAACCTAAGTTTTTGTAAAGAAGAAGAGACATGAGACCCGAAGGAAAATTAAATATCATACGACAAACTTTATTTATAATAGATTGAAGTTTTCTAAGCTGGCGGTGGTTGAGAGATAGTAGAAGGGAACAGCAGTACTGAGTTTTACTAAAGATGAATGAATAAGCTAACTTGGAGGCAGCAGAGATGGTTATATATCTACGAATGGAATAGATACGCCTAAGTTAATAGTTACAGCACCTGAAAACGTCAGAGATGTGTGGATCCGAAGAAAGAGAGCTATCAAGTATGATACCAAGACTACGTACAGAGCAGGATAGAGGTATACTAAGAGAAATAGTACTATTAGAAGATGGAAAGAGAATATACTTAGTCTTATCAGGATTATGTTTGAGATGACGAGTGAACGCCCATCTTTCTATATCAGATAGGATGATACTGACTGAAGAGTGAGAAATATACTCAGACGAGAGAATGATTTGAATGTCGTCAGCGAATATTTGGAAGGATATCGTCGACACATCGTGACGACGATGAATTTTCTCTACAGAGGTTAGATACATATTGAAGAGGATAGGGCCTAAGACAGAGCCTTGAGGTACACCACAAGTTAGTGGGCAAGCCTCACTACAAGAATCAGCAGAAGTAGAAATAAACTGAAGTCACACACACACACAGACACACACACACACACACACAGATAAACGCACACACACAGACACACACACCACCCCTTTGAACAGAAGCTGGTTGAACGACTATATAAACAACAACAACAACAACAACAACAACAACAACATGTATTTGATATAGCGCTCTTTCGAGGGCAAAGGCGCGACCAGGAGCAGGATAATAAAAGTGTGGACACAGAGCGGTATGGGGACAAAAATAAGGAGCACAAATCGACAGAAAGTACATACGACTATAAATACGTCTATACGTCTATAGACGTTTCGCGCCTCTTCGTTAGCTTACCAGGAACGCTGCTGGAATTTCCATTTATATTGCCAGAACGATTTATATCTCTTTCATTCGGTCTGTGATCGATTTTCTGTCACCTACGTTGATACAACTTCCCATGTTCTGTTTAAAATCACTGGAAGTGTCTCAAAACCAAGACAGGCGGGTCGTGCTCGGATGTCCCATCATCACCAGAGTAGTGAATATGCAAATTGAATTGGACTTGCCACCTATAATCGACAAGAATATCTCGAATGTGTCTTGTTTGACCGTGAAGTGTCTGCACAATCCTTCTCTCGCGCCTCATTTTGCTGCTATTGCTCGCCAGACCATCACCGGCGCAGACAGAATTCCTCGTCTGCGACCAGGTGGATTACTCCTTTTCCGAACTTTGGCCTCAAACCTAGAGACGTTAACCCTACCTACTAGTGATATACAGCAAATTCCTTCTCCACCTCCTTGGTTATTTCCTGTTCCAGAAATTCATTACACCCCAGTCACCACCGATGAAGCACTGACACTACAAATACAATCAGCGCTGGAGACTATTTATTCTGTTATGGCTGTAATCCCAGAGCACGCAAGAATGACAATATACACAGATAGTTTTTTGCAGCCTGATGGGCGGGCTGGACGCGCTATGTTCTCTCCGGACATTCCCCCGCCATCAGAAGCAGAGCCGTTGCGATTACTCATGAGTCCCCCCCCGGAGGCAACACTTGGGGCCCCCATTATAAATAAGTCATCAAATAATGAATATATTTATTATACATAATCACATAATACAAGCTAAGGTGAAAACATCTGAGCAAAAAGGTAAAGTCTATACATAATATGATAAATTTTAATGTCATACGTGAAGCAACGGGGCCTCAAAGCACTCGGGGTCTCCCCCCGGCCGGGGGGTATGGGGGGCGGTCGCTACGGCGCTGATCAGCAGGATGGGTTGGTCGTCGCTTGGGAAAAGCTAATAGCTTAACCTATTATGAATTGTGTGGTTTGCTAGATGCGCCCAAACTGATTCTAAGTCGTCACCTGAATGGCGTGGTTATCTGAGGTTGAAAATCTGCACTTCTGGCTCTAACATCACAAAAGCCGGAGTACCCTGTTTTGATCAAATGGATAATAAATTGGCTCACCTGCATTTATACGAAAAACTTCATTGTGAAATTCATATGGATTTCCTCACACATAGACACCGCCAACAGTGACCTAGTGGACCGCATAGCAAAAGCAACCTGTTTCTTGGACCTCACTGGTAGTGTCACTGTTCCGTGTTTGTCATGCACACTCTCGCATATTCGTCGCGCCGCACGGTTTCATGTTGATGAGCATCGAACGCTGCAGCGGCACTCCGGTGTGACTGTTCAGCACTATGACTGTACTCTCGGTGGCACTGCACTTGAACATTATTGCCTACAGCGTTTGGCCCTCGAAGGCATGCTGCCGTCAGGTCCACATGTAACTGTGATTGATGTCTGTCGGCACCTTCTTGCACGAAAAAACTTGGAAATGCTTCTGTACCATTTTCCTCATTTTGGAAAATATTAACATAAATTCTGCTCGCTTACTCGTAGCAGTCTTGATTCTGATGTGTGAATTGCCAACTGAATTGTTATGTTAACTGTTACTTTAACTGTTACTTTAGCTGTTACTTTAACTTAGCTATATGTCTTTCTGTAAACTGAGTGCGTTCCCGTCTACACACATCAGTTTATTAGAAGCGCATATGTACATGTGTATATGTATTTGTGAGTGTGTACGTCTGTATATCTGTGTGAGTGTGTGTGTGTATATATCTCTGTGAGTGTGTGTGTGTGTGTGTATGACTGTTCGTAATTGTCGCATACGGGTGCATATGCGTGTATGATGGTGTAATATATTATGTCCATGTTGATAACTTGTATACTCTGTTCATGTTTGTGACTTGTCACCACTTTGCTTGACGTGGTTGCACGCAATAAATTGAGTTAAAAAAGAAAAAAAGAAAAATAGACACACACACAAGCACACACAGACACACACACAGAGACATTCGGATTTTGATTGATTGATTGATTGGACGTAACTCTATTTTTCAAATATATGAACACGCTTGTAACACTAGAAACAATCATTTGAACTTGTCTTTACCGAAGTTTAGGACCACACTGTTTAAAATGAGTGTGGTGAGTTACGGACCGGAATTGTTCAACTGCTTGCCTACTGACATAAAAGCTCTACTAAACTGTAGCAACACGCATAGGTTCAAGAAGATGATACGAAAACATGTTCTTGATAACCAATATTAATTATGTTCATGCTAAATACAATTGCTCTCATAGTCGTGTTCGTATATCCTATCTGTATGTCGACATGTTCTTATGTTCTGTTTGATAGCCTTGACCTTTGGTCTCGGTGTTGTGAATTCACACTGTGCGATTGTGTCCTGCGATCTGTGAATATGTCTTTAATTGTTGTTGTTAAGGGATTTATGTCTTGTGTTCCTGATGGTTGTATGTCTTGTTGTTGTATTGTTATCATGTTGTATTTGTTTATATTATAAGCTCTCAATTTTAATTTGTCTTAAGGTTTTTTGCTGAGTTTTTTTTGCATAGCGTTTTTTTCTTTGTATGTTGAGAAGCCAATAATTGGCTTGACAGACTATGCTATTGTACATTATTAATATTGCTTTTCTTGTGCTTGTTGTGGCAATACATTACTATAGACACACAAGCACACACAGACACACACACAGAGACACAAACACACAAACACACACAGATACACACACACACCTCAGTCCGGTGACCACTAGTCGTACCACACTGTACAACCCCCGTGGGAACGGTCAGTGTGAAAGATACAATGCCACTATTTGGACCAGAGCACAACTTGCACTGAAAAATCATCAGTTGCCTGTAACGTGCTGGTAGCAAGTGTTGGCTGAGGCCTTTGCACTCAATAAGATCACTCTTGTGCAGATGTACTAATTGTACGTCCCACGAACGGATATTCTACTTCAATCGTAGATCTTTATCTGGTCAATCGGTACCTAGTTGGCTTACTGCGCACACCAAAGCCCTCTTGAGAAAGCAGAACCTTTCCAAATACGATCCATTGGTAGAGAAGATGGGGTGCTAAACGTAAATCTATCATACGCCGTTGTGAAATCGTCAAACGGGAAGGAATCGACCGTATCTCTGAGATATATAGCCCAGTGTCCTGATCATGTTCCAAGTGATGGATCCGTGTGTGAATACCGTCATTGTGATCCTCAGATACTCGATCCTCAAGTATCTCCAAATGAGGATTATCCGAGCATTTACTGCCGGATCATTCGAGAGCTGAAACTGTTCGAAAGGATGATGGGATCGATGAAGGTAATGCTCCGCTATCCAGTCCTAGCCGCGACATGCCTGTCCGATCCCAGGATATATCAGGCATAACTGTACTTCGTCGATCCTCTCGAAATAGATCAACTCCTAATCGCTTTAACCTTATTGATCCATGAATGTCTTTGGCCGTAGTTTGCTCTGGTATGTTCGCGTGTAATGTGTGTAGTTATGTTGTTAATGCTTGTTGTTGGTTGACATTAGCAGCAGTAATGTTTGCTGTTGTTCGTGAAATGTTCATTATGTATTGTTTTCATTTGGGATTGTTATATATATATATATATATATATAACCACTTTCTGCGCTTTATGGATGTTGTTTTGACATACCCCAAAAAGCAAATCAATTCATCAATCTCAGTAGCGTTGAATTCACAGCCGCCCAGAAACAGTTTCTCAATCTGGAATCAACTGAGATAGTTAACTCGGAAATATTACGCCAACAAAACATCGGTCAATTGCTGAAAGGCTTGACAAAAGAGACCAACAACTCGCAGGGAATATCGAAACAACGCGGAAAAAAACTAGTCAACTGCGAATGCGCAATCGATTTTAATCTCGTTTGTTTGAGAGAGAATATTCAACCTGGCTACACCAACTTCATATATATATATATATATATATATATATATATATATATATATATATATATATATATATATATATATATATATATATATATATTTATATTTTGGAAGGAGGCCATTATGTATGCACGATTTGTTGAAATCAACAGCAATCTGGGCACTGTTGTGCTGATACGATAGCTTCTCTATGCTTCGCACGATTTTTCTGTGTTCAGGAGACAACACACTCAGTTGTTCACTGAAGTTTATTCCTCGACGTACCTTTCGGCTATCACTGGCCATCGTCAGGAGAAGTAGATATAACACAATACAAAACAAAATACACAATATCAAACAATACACAATAAACGGTGTTTATATACAAGGTGAGACAATATATCACTCATGTGCCAATGTGGCACCTACATAATGACACCTATGCGGCAAACGGTCGTTACAAAATTAGCACCTATGTGCCAAGGTCGATTGGTGTCGCATGGATGGGAGGGCGACATCTGGCTGTTGTTGAATGTTAATTTCACATTTATTTTTATTAATAAATACAGCTTCAATTATTCTTAGCCTACGGATATCATTTTCTCTGTAAATGATTTCGGTTTTCTCATCCATAGTCTTTCGGTCCAATTTGATTTGATGCTGCTGGCGGTAGTGCCTGGCAATGGCTCCGTCTTGAAGGTGTGCTGAAATTCGCTTGGACAGCGTTGTTGTTGTGTAGCCAATGTAGTGAGAGTTTCGGCGACAGCAGTCACCAGTTATACATGTATGCTGGTACACTACATTGGTTTCTTGCAGCATGCTGGTCATGGGAAGGCAACAGTTTTTCATCACTAAGCTGCGTGTTTTGCGTGTCTTGTAATAAATGACAATCTGCAACTTGGTGCCTTCTTCTGTTGGCTGCACGTTTCTATCGACGATTCTTCTGATGGCGTTCTCATCATCTCGATAGGCAGAAGACATGATGTTCTTGTCGTACATTTTGATGGTCATTGTCTCTTTGTGTTTTCTCTCTTCTTCGATATATTTCGACAATTTGTCGCGTATTGCAAGATCAATGGTCGTTTGTTCGTAGCCGTTGTTAACCAGTAGTTGCCGGACTCTTTTCAGCTCTGTGCTCGTTGCAGACCATGTTGAGCAATGCGTAATCGCTCTGTTCACGAACGACCTTATGACGCTCATCTTATACGCTTGCGGGCACTCACTAGCGGCGTTCAGACAGAAGCCTAGGTCTGTATTTTTCGTATAGACGGCTGTGGAAAATGAGGTCTCGTGTCGTTCTACTGCAACGTCCAGGAAACTCAGTTTGCAATTCGCTTCCTGCTGATGTGTGAACTTCAAACATGAGTTTCGCTGAAGCTGATTTACCAACTGAAGTACGGCGTATTCCTCGGCACATATAAATACATCATCGACGTACCTGGCGTATATTGGTGGCCTGCCAGACGGTTCTGTTGCGAACGTAGTTGTTTCAACGTGGCCCATGTAGAAATTGGGATAACATAGAGAAGCTATCGTACCAGCACAACAATCCCAGACTGCTGTTGATTTCAACAAATCGTGCATATATATGTAAATATATATATATATATATATATATATATATATATATATATATATATATATATATGTGTGTGTACGTACATGTGTATATGTATATGCATATATGTATGTACATTTATATGGGTATGTATTGTGTTTATATTAATTTGCTGTGATACTCCCTTTGCGGCAAAATAGTGCGCCACTGTTGTATATTGCGCGCTATTGTTTGGTGGCCTTTGTTAAGGTGTGCATGTGTGTTTGTGTGTGGTGTTATTCCGTTAAATCAAGCCTTATTTGGGTTTCGCGACTTACAACGATGACAACACATAACAATACATCATACAATCATGTACAATACAGAACATACCAGTGCAATATACAGGTAATACAATCAATCAATACGTGCAAGTATACACACACAAGTATACATAAGCTATACACACAAGTAAAAATAGGCGCAGCGGGCCACAGTGTACATACGCGCAGCGAGCAACAAAGTTGCGTAAGCACAGTGCACAGTGACAATAACGTTCGCGTTGCAAACGTGCGATATTTATATATACTACAAAAAAGCAGAAACAGGCGACACGACCAGACAGAGGTGTGGTTCACTCTCTGAAAAGAGTCAACAGCAAATATCTGAAGCTCTACTAGTGATATTAGCCATAGCGGGCGAACAACGAACGAGTGAGCAGAAGGAAACCCACCTCACTCTAACGTTATGCAAGACCCGAGTGGCAGAATACACCAAACTACCGAGACACAGAGAGTAGCTCTGCCATACTGGAAATGTTGAGCGTATCTGCCCCTGATACTAACAACAGGCGCCTTTATATGCGTCCAAACATGACGTATAATAGCGTGATTTAAACCTTGACCCTCAAACTGGGAGTTACAAGCGCGCGATGACGTGATTGCAAACGATGTTGCTAACTACGTGCACATATAGCGTCATTCTCACATGCCCAATATTCAGCAACTAATTTTAGCGGACAACCGCTAGTCACTAGGCACAAAACACGCATAATACATGACTATACAGCACATCAAAACATGAATCATGCAAAATCACATCACCAATCACATAAATATGGCAACTCAGTTATTGAAAAAATATATACGTTACATCTAATCAAAAACGAATTCAATGACATGAAAAATATAATAACAAGAAAACGTAAAATTATATAGATGTGTACGCCACAGTCTTAACGATTTGTGAGATAGTTTGAAAAAACAGATAAACTTATATGTGCTAAAAACACAAGTCAACTCAAATCTGACTGCTTCAAACAGTACTAGTTGATCAACTGGTGTGCATTGCTCTGTTATAACCGATAAACAATATAATTTGGTGATTTTGGAGTCAATTCATTTGTATTTGTGCTCTCTCCTTTTCTAACTATTTTCCTCACTGCTTCCTTATTGTCTGTCTCGCTTGTCAGCCTTCAAGTGTATTGGTGCCTATGGCTGGCTGCGATGTTGCCGCTGCCGTGTGTGCCTTTGCATTTTGCACACTGCACGCTGCTTGTGCAAAGCGGCCACGTGGCGTGCACATGCTGCGCATGTGCACGCCACGTGGTCAACGTCATGGGCGTATCAAGACCATGGACCATGGCGTTGTTGAACACCATCCTGCAGACCTCACACCGTCAGTCAGCCTCATGATAAGCACAGTTGTCATCACACTTGACACTAATGTGTGTGTGCGATAATATCAGACTTGCGTCAGCTCGAGAGCAATGTGGAGTTGTTCAGTGTTCAGCCAGTGCCGAGTTCTGCAGCCCGACTGCTCGTTTGCGGCCTCCGATAGCGTGCCGATAAATAGAAGCCCGACTGGCCGGCGTCGTGCATTTGTCGTTGCAGCGTCGACGTGAGAAGTAAAAATGGCACTTGTGGATAATGTGAATGAGCCGGGGATTTTATCGGATGCGGCTAATGCTTCACAAGACAAGACGCCGGTACTATTTTCCATCACTTGGTGGGGGATAATAATTTTTGTCGGTATCGTTGCAGCCGTGAGTTGAACATTTTCTCATCAGCTAGAAAATATACGCTCTTAGACTTTCAAGCAAGCCACCACCGTGCCTCTTTAGAGAAAATTTCACTGATGTATCAATGCACGTGTCAATTGTGGTGTTCATATCAGTCAAATAAGCTGTTAAAAGTAGGTTTTGCTGGTGCTAACTATGGAATTACTTATGTTTTTCTATTGGATAATGTGTGTGTGTCCGTATGTATGCGCATGTTCATGTGTGTGTACATGTGTGCACAATGTTTGCGTGTGTGTGTGTGTGTGTGGCTGTGTGTAATGTTCGTGCGTGTGTGTGTGTGTCTGTGTGTGTGTGTGTGTGTGTGTAATGTTCGTGCGTGTGTGTGTGTAATGTTCGTGTGTGTGTGCGTGCGTGTGTGTGTGTGTGTGTGTGAAATATGCGTTCAATATGGTTGATATTTGATCGCTTACAGATCATGCTGTAAGAGGGCAACATTTCATCGACATTCACACAAACACACACAAATATTTTTGTTTAGTTAAAACCCAGTCAGTTTTGATTGAACGAAATTTGTGATGCCATTTCTCGCGCGAATTGATTTCCACACTGTAGTGTTGTGTATTGTGTGCGTTTTCAGTTCAGAGTCATATTGTGACTGATTTTTAAAGATGGCGCACCATTTCCATTATGTGTTTGTGGGACGTGTGTTTTTTGTGTCGATTGTGGGTGGGTCGATTTTCAACTTGTTTTGAATTTCACACATGTCAAGGTGGAGATAGGTGCAGTTTTTTGCGCTCATTACAAATATGATAAAATTAAGTCTCTAACGTTAACAAATTATTCAGGAAATATATTTGAAAATCGGAAAAAAGCTAAAATAACGCATATATATAATGCCTACTGGACCAATTTTATTTTAATATTTGAATGTTATGCATGTACTATGGGATACATGTAACCTTGCTGATTAAGAATATAAAATTAAATGTCCTATTTTAACCTATTTTTTAAGAAATTACTTTGAATTTGGGCCAGAACTGGAGTTTACACATATTCGGGATAGACAATGGAATGGGTCGATTTTCACTTTATTTAAACTTTATATTTATAAATGTAAAGATAAATACAGTTTATTTTGCGCTGAGCAAGAAAAGCATAAAATTAAATCTCCATCTTTAACCGATTTTTCTGCAAATACATTTGAATATTTAAACAAGGTTAGAATTACGCATTTATCCAATGTGTACTAGACCAATTTAATTTTAATATTTCAATATTATGCAGATGCTATAGGATACAATGTTTAATGCTATAGGATACAAAGGAAACAATTTGATGTCCAAGTCGAAACAATTTTTGAGGAAATTAGTTTGAATTACGGAGAAAACAGAAATTTGACACATATTAGTGATAGGCATTAGAATCGGTATTTTTCATATTTTAGGCCAAATTGATTGTCGAAATCTCACTTTAAACTAGTAGATATATACTCATTATTGCATGCTGAAAATACACGTTGAAAATTCAAGTAACTATCTCTGAACAACTTTTGAGCGCGTTACTGTTAACTTTTTTATCTTTTTCTTTTCCGCTCAAATATATTGAGCGGTTACTTGGCCAACTGTTAACTTGGCCAGCAATGCATTTTCGTGCATAAATAGATGACTGTTGAGTGAGCTGTGTTACTTTTGGTGACTGAATTCAAAGTGACTTAGCGCATTGTGACTTAATGCAACGCAGTAAATGTAGCAATTGGATAATTTGAAAAACGGAAGTGACAATCACTCAATCAATACTCTCGACATTTGTGGTGTGGCATGTTACATATTGAATATATAATTTATTACTGATTTATGCTGCCTGTATGTGTTCTATTTGTCCAATATAACACTGTGTGTTGAATAAGATATAGCGAAAATACATCAGATTGAACATTATCTCAATTGTGGCGTCTCAATAGCCATTTTCCGTACTTTTTAGGTGTTTCAATTGTATTTGCTCGAAAACTGGTTTAACATTGAATTAATTTTTCAATAGTTTTATATATTTCTTTAATGTGCATCTTATAGTCATTGTCAAAGGTTAATAGAATAAAATATAATTGGTCCAGTACGCATTCACTATGGACGCTAATTTTTGTGTTTTGCCAAATTTCAAATACATTTGCCTAAAATCTAGTTGGAGATGGAAATTTAATGTTATCATAGTTTTACTTAGCACAAAATAAACTATATCTCTCTCTACTATAGCAAATGTGAAATTTGCCAGTAGTGGAATATATTTATGTCCAGTAGCATAGATAACAGTAGACCTGGATTTGACACTCGTTTTGCCGTGTTTGCCGTAAGGTACCCAACACTTAACAGCGAAATATCACCCCGAGACCTACTTTGAATAATTTCACTCGAGTTTTGGACACAGAGGTAGCATGTCAAACTGTAATATTGAATCATATTATGTAAGTAAAAAAATTATAATTCAGCATAAAATCTTATCAATCTGCTACTAATGGGACATACAACTCGAAAATTGAAAACATGGTAATCAGTTGTAGCACAATTTATATAATGGGTGTTGACAACAATTAACATATAAATTGCATCACTAGCAGAAACGACAACAAAACAACAGCAGAAATTACAGTGAGTACTCCTTAGCATTTTTTAGTCCCCGACAATTTTTTACGTTTGTCGTTCGACTGGGACCATACAACTTGAGATGAGCGCGGTCGGTTGGCAGGATGGACGTCACTGTTCGCATCACGAACCATGTTGCCGGCAAACAGGTTGAATAGGGCGGCGGACATACGACGAAGCAGGGCTTCAGCGAGCACATGTTTGCTGTTGCAGGTGGAGCACATCAGGCCCACGTGGTCGGCCATGGTGCGGGAAACAAGGCCGACGAACACGTTCCTCGGAGAGTTGCAGCCCAATAACTTGGACCGGGTAGACTCCATTTCTGCCAATGATTTCCAGATTTGGCACACTTGCACTGTGACCTCGATTGCCAAGGTAGAAGGGACCAGCATCTTTCCACGATCGATGATTTCTGTGAATGACCGGTAGATGAAGTGTGAGTACTCGCCAGTATCATTGTGGTAGGTGACGGCTAGTGGAGACGAGCTTCTATCTACTAGAAGGTCGGCACAGTGGCAGCAGCGGTTTCCTCTAGTAGCCGATCGTGCGAGGTAACCAGCGATGTGACCCAGCGCTGCCTTGGTGCTGTCTGCTAGTTCACTGTCGGCCACTTGCTTCAACTCTTCCACCAAATCGTCGAGTATTAGCTCAACCTTCAGTTGACGATCCTTACGGCATGGGAGCATCGTCTCCGACACTTCCCTTACACTGAAGCCAGAACACCAAATCAAACTGCGTACACGTATCACTGCTTCATTCTCCATAAACTGCCTGACGCTGGCCCAGTAGTTACCACCGGCGAGCTTCCTCAAATGGCCGAAATGTGCCCCGATTCAGTCAGATTGAATTTCTCCTAGCACAACGTAACTAATCTCGGACTTACTCTGCTGTAGAAGGTACCTCGAAAGACCAGCCAGTCCCCTGGATGTATAGTAAACAGTCATACACGTATCTTTGGAACACATAAACTTGCCCAACTCTTCGATGAAGGATAGTGATCGCTCACTATCGGCACAGTCTAGCCGAAGTGCGACACGGTTTTGGTCGTTCAAACGACCAGCCATGTAAGATGATTTTACATAGCATGTGTCGAACCAGCGGCAACATGATGTTAACAGATGATGTGACATCATGTTCTACTACATGATGTAACCAGCTTATGGAGAGTATATGTGACTCCAGAGCATAGTTACCTGAAACCTGATGGTAGTTTTCAGTTTGTAGTTTTTCCTGAAGCTCCACAAGATTTGATACAGTATCAGCATTGAAAAAATCAACAGACTGCTGCTTTATCAATTCATGCTGCTGTACCAGACGGAGAGTAAAAGTGGCCATTGATGTCATCCGCTTTGGAACAACAGAACGCTGGGCAGTTGCAGGGTAATCTTAAAACACACTTGGTTTTGATCCTGGTTTTAGTCTCACCCTGGTACGATCAACACCAGTTTTCACTGTTGATCCAGTGGCATAGTCAGCATCAGTGAAATGAAGCTCACATACTCCAGAGTTTTCAGGATTAAATTCCTTATCCTGTCGTCTAATACGATTTATCCACTCTTTCCTTAATACTGAATCTTTCGGGAAATGAAAGACATGTTTCTTAGGATGACAAACGCCTCTTTTAGCGACACTCTTTTCAGCATTAGTAGGCCTATAGCCCGATCTACACCCTAATGCAGCACACTTCACCATTGTTATAATAAAACTCGATGACCCCAAAAAACAAATAGAGGTGTGATTAAATAGCAGCTCACTAAAAACCTCACTGAATATAAAAAGACCTATTCACTCAGGAAACAATCACAAATCAACACGGGGAAACCCTGCAACGGACTTTTCAAACCGGTCGTAAACGATGCGCCATTAATGCGACATCAAAACCGCCCACGTATGTAAATACAATTATTATTTGTTTTTTGATTAACTATAAAATTAAGGTGTTATAAATTACAAAAACATGTGAAAAATATAGAAATTAACTCAGATTACTAGTAAGACAAGCCCATGGCATATAATTACATGGATGGAAGTAATTTAATTAAAAATCACTAGCGAACATCAGCCAGCATATTCATAAATTATCTGTTAATACTCGTTTATAATTGAATTATGCTGTCAAATATACCTATAAAAATTTTCAATACACTAAATAAAAACCAATGATGCTATTCAAATGGTTTGAATTGGCTATATTTTCAATATGCATTTGGGTTCCTTACGGCAGTCGCCGGTCCCTTTCAGCCTACGAGTGTCAAATCCAGGTCTACTGTTATCTATGCCAGTAGGCATAGATATATGCGCTATTCTAGTCTTTTTTCGAACTTTCAAATGAATTTGCTGAAAAATTTGTTAACGTTAGAGAATTAGTTGTATCATATTCATAATCAGCGTGAAAAAACTGCACCTGTCGCCATTTTGTGATTTGTAAAATTATGTGATATCAAAAAAATGTATATACAAATATCCAAACACATACCACCACGCAACACACACACACACACACTTACACACACATACACACACATACACACACAGACATACACACACACAGACATACACACACAGACATACACACACAGACATACACACACAGACATACACACACAGACAAACACACACAGACATACACACACATACATACACAGACACACACTCACTCTCTCTCTCTCTCTATCACAATACACACTAACATAGCAAATTAAAAAAAAAGAGTTAAAAATCGGCCCACTCTAGCGTGTATCGTACGATTGTCAAGTGGGCCGATCAGAGAAAGGCACGCGTTGCAGTGAAGTACAGTCGGGGTCAGACCAAACAGTCAGATTTGTCTAGGTGTATGTCTCGTACAGTTCACTTGTGTATAAGCTCAATATACGCGTGTCAGTCAAGCCACATCTCATATCGCTCGCCGCGGCTCCGACACTACTCACGCCATTAACAATGAAAATTAATTGCTGATTTCTAATTACAACCGCCCAAACATTTTCACAGATGTGTTGGGTATGTTCCTTTTCATAATATATATAATTTATATATGTTTCAAATTTTAATTAGGTATACACTATAAATTTATGTTGTTTGGAGTAACATGTGCATGTTTTGTTTTATAAACACGCTTCAATTACAACCATAAATTGATTTTTGTTTTTAGGTGTTTCGCTTGTATTTTCTCGAAAACTGGTTTAACATTGAATTAATTTTTTCAATATTTTTATATAGTTCTTTAATGCGCATTTTATAGTCATTATCAAAGGTTAATAGAGTAAAATATAATTGGTCCAGTACGCATTCACTACGGACGCTAATTTTTGTGTTTTGCCAAATTTCAAATGCATTTGCCTAAAATCTAGTTAAAGATGGAAATTGGAGGTTATCATAGTTTTACTTAGCGCAAAATAAACTATATCTCTCTCTACTAACACAAATGTGAAATTTGCCAGTAGTTGAATATATTTATGTCCAGTAGGCATAGATATATGCGCTATTCTAGTCTTTTTTCGAACTATCAAATGAACTTGCTGAAAAATCGGTTAACGTTAGAAAATTAGTTGTATCATATTCATAATCAGCGTGAAAAAACTGCACCTGTCGCCATTTTGTGATTTGTAAAATTATGTAATATTAAAAAAATGTTTATACAAATATCCAAACACAGACCACCACGCAACACACACACACACACACTTACACACACATACACACACATACACACACACAGACATACACACACACATACATAAACACACAGAGACATACACACACACAAACATACACACACAGACATACACACACAGACATACACACACAGACATACACACACAGACATACACAGACACACACTCTCTCTCTCTCTCTCTCTCTCTCTATCACAATACACACTAACATAGCAAATTAAAAAAAAAAGAGTTGAAAATCGGCCCACTCTAGCGTGTATCGTACGATTGTCAAGTGGGCCGATCAGAGAAAGGCACGCGTTGCAGTGAAGTACAGTCGGGGTCAGACCAAACAGTCAGATTTGTCTAGGTGTATGTCTCGTACAGTTCACTTGTGTGTAAGCTCAATATACGCGTGTCAGTCAAGCCACATCTCATATCGCTCGCCGCGGCTCCGACACTACTCACGCCATTGATAATGAAAATTAATTGCTGATTTGTAATTACAACCGCACAAACATTTTCACAGACTTAGTGTGTATGTTCCTTTTCATAATATATATAATTTATATATGCTTTAAATTTTAATTAGGTATACATTATAAATTTGTGTTGTTTGGAATAACATGTGCATATTTTGTTTTATAAAAACACTTCATTTACACCCAGACATTGCTTTTTCAAAATGATTTTCCAATTATTGTTTTGGCTTTGTTTTCGTTGTTTTCGCTTGGTTGTCAGCTGGCGGTCATGCATCCGCTTGTAGGAGATAATTGCTAGTTTACATCAAAGTATTTGTTTTCGTCTGTACCCAAATATGCGTGGGTCTAAATATGAAGGATATGACGTTGTTGTTTCAAGAATTTCATGCAAAATGTATGAATGAATGGCGACGATCAATACCGACCCGTTTGCTTTCAAACAATCTGGATGGCGTGAATTTTCTGCAGTTTATCGGGTTTTCATTGTCTATGCCAATTGTGCAATATTCGAAACAAAAATAAAATAAATGCGTACATGCTCACCTGTCCGTAAATTCCATTAAAATGAAGTGTAATTGATTTTTGAGAGAAAATATTCCAAAACTGCATGTCATGCAGTCATGCACTCATGCAGTCAGCGATAAATGTGTACAAACAAGCCAATATGAATCTTTGAGCAAAAATATCTACAAACTATGAACATATGAACCTATATAAGCATAGGAACATATGAACCAATATGAACATATGAACCTATATGCAGCTTGCGCTCTTCCTGCGTCATTTTGTTCATTTTCTGAATTAATAATAACAATACTAATAACAATATGAAATTACATATAAATCATGCTATAATCACAATAATTATAAAGTATATTTTAGTGTGTGTCCTATTATCTAAGAAATGTCTATTTCATATTTGCAGTTGGTCTTGTGCAAAAAAACACTCTGGATCAGTCGATTCAATAAGAACACATGAAAATTATGTTCCAATGGAATCGATACAAACGAAACCGATTGATGGAATAATTGCTGCATACAATCTCTAATACCGTAATCAGTGAAGCACATGCTACGCTGCCAAACACATTGCATCACTGAAACGGCAATGCAATGGTCGGCACAGGAGTAGCGAGACTTCATTTAAAAACGATGATTTTGGCGACGAAATGTGCCGTTTTATACGAAACTGTGTCTAATGGTGTTGCAGTTATATGGTAGATTTGAGTCAGTGGGATATATATTTAAACGTATATTTTGTATAAAGTTATTGATTTATATATTTAAGGCTGGGCATTTTCGTCTGAAATCGTAATGTGATGTCGATACGAAATTGGGAGAAAATATATGAAACAAAACAAAGGCCGTATTTATTTTGGTGAACATTTTTCGTGGCGAACATGTCAGTTGCGTTTGGTTTTGCGCAGAAAAGTGTTCGCATGCTGAACATAAATGTACTTCGTGTGATTTGTCAATCAACAACTCGGATTTGAGTTGCAATTCAGCGCCAATGGTGCGATGTAACACGATCAAAACTTGTCGACCTGAATCTGCAGGACTAACTGCATAATGACTCAAAAAATAAAATTTTCAATGAATATAAGTATATAGAACAAATGGAAAACTAGCAATTACCCAGGGGCGGATACAGATTGTATAATTTGGGGGCATGCACTTCAGGTGCTTATACACATGATATGATAAAAAAGATAATGACTCGTGTCAAATGTATAATTGTTTGAAGCGTATTACGGAAATCACTGGCGCAAAAATTTCTAAAATATATATAGTCGCGCACAACTAAACAACATAAATCAATGATATTATTATTATTATTATTATTATTATTATTATTAATTACAGGCAGATCCAATAGCATGGGAAAAGAGTGCAAGTGCAATATTACCACCCTGCGGTGGCCCCATGTACCGGAAGCGCTAAAAAGATGTAGAAACAAAAAAAGTTCGAAAAGAAAAGAGTAAAAAAATAACAATAAACAATAGACAAACATCCGATAACACTGCCTTATGTCACTGCGTCCACGTTCTCAATGAATAACAACAATATTTATGTATATATGGTGTTGATTGTATATTTTGGTGTCTTGTGTCTTGTCTTGTGTCTTGTGCTCCTGTTTGGTCGTCAGCTGCTGATTCGCATCTCTGGCTCATTGACAGAGTTCGCTCCTCTGCCAGCTTCCTCTGTGGTGGAGATGCATGCTGGAATCTTGGTCATTGTAGGGACATCTCCAGCGTGTGTATGCTGTTCAAGCTATTGGTCAACGAAAGACACCCTCTACACGGTGCTGTGTCTCATCAGCGACACTTTGCTAAGGTCACTCGACTGGCAGTAAATTCACATTCGCTCTGCCGACAAGAGCCAAAATGCAGAACGAATCAGTTTAAGCGTAGTTTCGTTGCCAGCTCTGTGCGGTTGTGGAATCGTTTGGATGAGGATGTGTGCAGGGCCAGCACAGTCCGATCATTCAAAAGTGCTGCCAACAAAGTTTTGAGAAATTGACGAGCTTAGTTCCACCTAAATTATATATTTATTCATTTATTTGAGACTTATTGTATTTATTTATTTATATTTTTTATGGATCGTTTTGTGATGTGTGTGTATGTGTGTGTGTGCGACTATCGTGTATGTGTGTTTGTGCGAGTGCGTTTATGTTAGTGTGCGTGTGTGTGTGTGTGTGTGTGTGTGTGTGTGTGTGTGTGTGTGTGTGTGTGTGTGTGTGCGTGTGTTTCTTGCGAAATAATCTAGTCAAATAGTTGTTCTGCGCTTCTCGTGCAGCATATTGTGCAATTTCTTTTGAGCCAGTCATTTTCGTATGTATCATATCAATTGTATGTATGTGTGTGTGTGTGTGTGTGTGTGTGTATATATATATGTTTGCTGCAAATTAATCTAGTCAAAATTGTTGTACGTCAGTTCTCGTGCAGCATATTGTGCAATTTCTTTTGATCTAGTCATTTTCTTATGTATTATATCAATTGTATGTTTGTGTGTATGTGTGTGTGTGTGTGTGTGTGTGTGTGTCTGAGTGTGTGTGTGTGTGTTTGTGTGTGTGTGTGGATGGGTGATGTATTGATCTGTCATGATTGTGCTCACCTAATGTGCTCACCTATTTGTGCATTACGGGATATGAGCTTGAGCTCGAGCTGTCCCGTCTCCAAATCATGATTTATCTAGTTTCTCCTTGAACGATTGAATTGTTCTCGCTTTCACTGTTTCACTGTCTAAACTGTTCCAATTTTCTACGCTCCTATAAGGAAAACTGTCCTGTTTGATCTTCTGTCGGCATCTTGTTTTTTCAATTTCATACCATGTCCCCTTTGATATCTCTCATTCCAAACAATCCAGCCTTCCCGATCCGTTTTTTGAAATCCTCTCATGTATTTGAAAATGTGTATTAAGTCCCCTCTCTGTCTTCTCTTTTCGAGCGTGGTCAGTCCTAGTTTGTTCAACCTATCTGCGTATTCTAAACCTCTCAAACTTGGTGCGATTTTCGTTGCTGCTCTCTGTATTCTCTCGAGTTTGTCGATATGATTCCTCAAAGACGGAGACCATACCACTGCCGCATATTCTAGTCTTGGTCGAATTATTGTCGTGATCAGCTTCTTCAACATATCCTCATCCATATATCGAAACGCAGTATACATGTTTTTGACTAGTCTGAGTGCAGATGCTGTGATTTTGTTAATATGTCCTTCCGGGCATAGAGTGTCGCTCATGATTATTCCCAAATCCTTTTCTTCTGTCACTTTCTGCAATATTTTTTCTCCCATCTTGTATTTTCCGCACGGCCTATTTCTACTTTTTCCAACTTCCATTACTTTACATTTTTCGATACCAAACTGCATTTTCCAGCTCTGACTCCATTTATAAATTGTATCTAAATCATTTTGGAGTGCTGTACAACTGCTGTCATTCTCAATTCTCCTCATAATCTTGACGTCATCAGCAAACATGCTCGCGTAGCTGCTCACACTATCAACCATGTCATTCACGTATATGCTGAACATAATCGGGCCTAATACCGAGCCCTGAGGTACTCCACTTTTCACGCTCAACCATTCAGACTTGTTGTCATGAATAACAGTACACATTTGTCTTGCTTGTAGGTAATCTTTCATCCATTCTAACAATTTGCCCTGCACTCCTCCATGATGTCGCAATTTCCATATCAATCTTTTGTGCGGAACCTTGTCGAATGCCTTTCTCAAGTCTAAGTATACACAGTCAGCCCAGCCGTCTCTCTCTTGAGTCTCATCAACGAGCCTCGTATAAAAATCCAGCAGATTAGTTGCACATGACCTTTGTTTTCTAAAACCATACTGTTCATCAGCTATAAGTCCATTCCTGTCGAGTTCATTTGTCCAGACATCTTTGATAATTTTCCCACATAATTTGCATACAATACTTGTTAAGGACACTGGTCTGTAGTTCCCTGGATCCTCACTGCATCCTCCTTTGTGTATGGGTGCTATTTGCGCTTGCTTCCAGATCTTTGGCACCTTCCCACACTTTAGGCTATGTTCAATCATAGCATGTACTGGGAGAGGCAGCACCTCTTTACATTCTCTCAAAACCCTTCCAGAAACCCCGTCCGGGCCAGGAGATTTTGTCCTGTCTAACATACTCATCTTGTCCAGCACTGTTCTCGGTTCAACTTCGAAATCTTGCATCTCCACACAACTATTTACGTTGTCCTCATATTCAAACTCCCCTTCCTCCGTAAATACTTCCTGAAATTCTCTGTTCATTATCTCTGCTATATCGCGATGATGCTCATAGGTTTATCCGTCCACCTTTAGTCGGGTAATGCCGTCTCTTTGCCTGGTCTTTTTATTAATAAATCTATAGAATATTTTTGGTGTGCTCCTGCTCTTCTCGACAATATTCTTTACCAGATTTTTCTCCTCCTGACGCCTTATTTTCACATCATTGTTTCTAGTCATCTTATATATTATTTTATTGTTTTCAGTATTCCTCTTTCTCATCTTGTTCCACGCAGCCTCTTTTTTCAGTCTTGCGTCTTCGCATTTCTTGTTGTACCATTCCATTATACCCTTCCTCCGGCTTTTATACTTGGGTACATATCTTGAGACTCCTTCCTGATATATTTTTAAAAACAATTGATATATATTTTCCATGTCCTCCTCCTTGATAAGACAGCTCAAATCTTTGTTCTCGAAATACTTTCTTAGACTCTTATAGTCCCCTTTGTTATAATTAAGTTTGTTCGTTATAGTATTATCCTCCATTTCCTGTTCCTTTCTTGCTGTCATTTCAATTTCAATTACCGAATGGTCACTTTTGCCAATAGGACTCATGTACGCCATTTTTTCAATCATATCCTCTCGAGTAAATATCAAGTCCAGCTTTGACGGTTTGTCCTCACCTCTATATCTTGTGCATTCTTCTACTTATGAATACTTATTGTGTTAACATATGTTCTATTACAAAATTCAACAATATCTTTCCCCATTTTTTGGGATTGCTTCGAGACTCTCCATTCTTCCAATCCACCTCTCCACAATTAAAGTCCCCCAACATCATAATATTCATCTTTCTTGTAAAACATCTCTTCAATTCTCCCACAGTATCAGTCAATAGATCCTCATACTCGTTGGTGCTCCATCATTTTGTCTTTGGAGGAACGTATACCAATACAAATTTATGCATTACCCCTCCGAGCTGTGTGCTTATTTTTAATACCTCGGCCGTCCATTTACCCACCAATTCTACATTTACCTGTATCTCTCTCCTGTACACAACCATTATTCCTCCTCCTTTATTTCCTCGATCTCTTCTTACTGTTTTGTACGCGTTGGCAACACCAAATATAACATCTATATCCCGAGAAAGCTTTGTTTCTACTAAGAACATTATATCAGGCTGCTCTCTTTTGAGATAATCTTCCAGTTCTTCTTTTCTCGACATCAACCCGTCAATGTTTGTATATGCCACCCTCAAGTTGTGCTCCCATCTAGGATTGTCCTTTCTATGCTTTCTTGTCTCGTTCAAGTCTCTTTCTTGATATACCATTTTCTTAGGTATCCATCCATTGTCCTCCAGTAAAACTGGGTTCTCTCCACATCTGTTTTTTTTCTCGTTTTTTTTCCTTGGCTTCAGCTGAGAGTTCCTTCCTCTTACACCTTTCTTCTTCACTTAAATCTTCCCTTACAAAGACATTTTTGTATGTCTCCGTTTTTGACAATGTCCAGGCTAGGCTCAACATATGCTCAGCAGCTTTTTGCAGTCTATATCTAATTCTCATAGGTCTTGCCTTGCCTTCCGTATATTTGCCTACTCTGCAAACTTCCTCAATCTCTGAATCAACCTGTTCATTCTCGCTAACTGTCAATTCTGCTGTCAATTTCCTTGCTAATTCCATTTCCTCCCTTGTTCTCTGCGTTCTTACCTTAATCACTTGTTCATTCAGTCCAAAGACAATCACATTTCTTTTCTTCTCAACCATGTTTCTGACCATACTCTCCTTTCTTTTCAGAACTTGTACCATGTTTTTTTAGGTTCTTTGTGTGTTCTTCTTTCTGTTCTCTCATCACTTTTTCGAAATCAACCAGTTTTTCCTCATGCGTCTTTGTCCATATGTTTTGCTCCTGTCTCAATGCTGTTAGACTCTCCGCCTGCACTCTTCCAATTTTTTCATTTTCAGATAATCTCTTCACGTATTTGTCATTTTCTTTTTTCATCTAATGTATCTGATCCCTCAGCCTTCTATTCTCTTTCACTACACTGTCGCTCGTCTGCTTTAGATTATTCAGCTCCTTTGTCAACTCCTTCACTTGATCATCCCTTTCCTTCACCTGGAGTATCATTTCGTTAGCTTTCTCGGCAATCTTCTCATTCTCTCTGTATTTCAGTTTTGCTACAACATCTTTTAACTCATTCAATTGATCATTCATCTCATTCCATTTTTTTGACTGTTCACTCAATTCTGTCTCGATCTGTGCGATCTTTACTTTACTTTGAGTTTCCCTACTCATGATTGGAGGCGGGACTTACCTTGCTCACTCCACCCTTGCACTTATAGGTGTTACGAGCCGGCGAAAAACAATAGTGCTCACTCGCACACCAATGACACAACACACTCCCAATAACACAACACACTCAAGGTCAAATTCACACACACACGCCAGAGCAACACAACCGTTCACCACCACTGTCAAACAAAAACTGTGTTTGTGTCATATTGTGTTTGTGTATTTTTTATCTTTCTCTTTGTCTTATTCTCCACGTTCAAAGTGCGAAGGGGCTGCATGCATGGTGCAGTTTATAGCGCTTGCGCTCTTCCTGTGTCACTTTGTTTGTTTTGTTCAATAATAATAATAATAATAATTGTGGCAAATACAATCAACAACAAATACGTGATTCAATAAATGACAACCATCAATAAATATAAATAAATAAGTATTAAATTACAATAAAAACAATAAGTATGATTCAATAAACAAAAACAACAATAACAACAAATATTTGCTATAGCGCACCGAAAGGCTCGGGCGCGACACGATTTTAACAGTTGGTAACACGGAATACATCTAACAGGACAGATGCAAAAAAGCAAACGACAAATATGCAATAAAAGACAATAAATATAGAGACAAAATATGGGCAAAACATACAAAACAGACGGACATGACGGACAACACAACACAACAAGCAACTCGGGAGAATATAATCATAGCGTAGACAACAAAAACAAAAACAACAACAACAAAAACAAGAACATTTACTTGATTTAGCGCACATAGCAGCAACGGCGCGATTCAAAAAGAACAAAAATAGCACAGACAAAAGAAATAAAATGCTACACGTCGACGCAATATGAAACACACATTGAGCGCAATAAATAATCATAAGAATAAAACATACACACATAGTAAGAATAATAAATCCACCCACATTTTCAGTACAAAGATAATCAGGTAGATATAGGAGATAGAAAAATTGATTACAGGACATAAAAAACACGTGAATGCAAAAAAAAGGCAAGCAAAAGATGAGAGTGCACTTTGAGCGGCTAAATTTTGGCATATGGTGTAAGGCAATGAGATGAGTGATCAAAAGATTTTGAGAATAAGTATGTGCGCAGAGTTGAAGTGAAAGAAGAGAAAGAGGGAGATAAAAGGACATGAGATGGAATTGAGTTATAGAAATGTGGTGTGATCGTGTGCAGTGAGAGAGAGTGTGTGTGTGAAAGATTGTGTGTGCGTGAAAGTGTTAGTGTGTCTATATGTGATCGTGTATGGTTGAATTGTATATTGCGTGCGAGAGTGTGTGAGCGAGTGTGTATAGCTGTGTGGGTGAGTGTGTGCAGTTGTTTCGGTGTGTGTGTATGCGTTTGTCGAGTATACATGTCCCGCGGCGGCGAGCGATTGACCGGCTCGCCGCTGATTGGTTGTTGCGGCGGGTGAGGGCTGTGCGTGTGTGTGTGTGTCTGTGTGCTCCCGTGTGTCACGGTGTGAGCTTAGAGTCTTGTTCGTGGTGCGATTGGGGTGTGACGTCTGGTAGGCGCGCGTGGGGCGGTGATGTCCACGCGCGCCTGTCTGTAATATATTTTAGTCTCTTCGGTTTCTTTTACAAGCTATTTCGGCCTTTTTGTTTTGGAATTATTTTTGTCTGCAACCCGGTTTCAGCAGCGGAGATGGTGCCTTCCAGCATCAGTAGCGGCATACCAGCGGAGAACAGCGGTGGAGGTGCTCGGTGGCGTGTCAAGCTGGTGTGCAGGGGGACGGCAGTGCAGCATGATGCCGGCGGGAGGCAGCTGAGGAGCTGTGGCCGAGGGATGCTGGTCGTCTCGCCTGCGCTGGTGTAAGGCACGTCGCCGGGCAACTACAGGATTGTCAGTGGAAGCGACGATCGCTCGTGGAGGATGCTGGTGCTGGACGGCAGGTGACAGAGAGTGGCTGCTGAAGCCGGAGGAAATCATGACGAACGGCGGCGACGGCGTGGCCTGTGTGAACGGCGACGCCCCGGCTGTTTGCGGCAGGGTGCTGAAGAGCATTGGAGTCGACGGGAGCATAGTGGGTGCTGGGGTCGAAGTGTTGTGCCCTGTCGCGGCAGCCGGTGATGAAGAAGACGGCAGGCTGCGGCGAAGCACCGAAGAGCACGGGCGGAGGCGGGAGCGCGGTGGACGCTGGGGCCTGACGTGTGTGCTTCGCCGCAGTCACGGTGTGTGCATCTGGTGGAGGCCGTCGTCGAGTTAGATTTTTTCATTGGTTCCTGGTTTGCTTGGTTGGCGTTTTTTAATTGTCTGTTCTTTTGTTTATTTATGTTTCTTTAAAACAGGTAGACGTGTGGTATGATCGTGTGCAGTGAGAGAGAGTGTGTGTGTGAAAGATTGTGTGTGCGTGAACGTGTTAGTGTGTCTATATGTGATCGTGTATGGTTGAATTGTATATTGCGTACGAGAGTGTGTGAGCGAGTGTGTATAGCTGTGTGGGTGAGTATGTGCAGTTGTTTCGGTGTGTGTGTATGCGTTTGTCGAGTATGCATGTCCCGCGGCGGCGAGCGATTGACCGGCTCGCCGCTGATTGGTTGTTGCGGCGGGTGAGGACTGTGCGTGTGTGTATGTGTCTGTGTGCTCCCGTGTGTCACGGTGTGAGCTTAGAGTCTTGTTCGTGGTGCCATTGGGGTGTGACGTCTGGTGGGCGCGCGTGGGGCGGTGATGCCCACGCGCGCCTGTCTGTGATATATTTTAGTCTCTTCGGCTTCTTTTACAAGAAACGAGGAGCAAAAAAGGTAGATGATTTTGCTGACCAGGGAGATTCACACAACGCTCTAGGACATTGTAGAGGACGTGAAATACGCGTGTTGGGATTTGAGTCACGAGATAACAAACGTACAAGATATTCAGGCTGATTGATGCCGTTCAGCAGTTTGAAAATAATAGAGGAGAGACGGAAATGAATTCGCGGAATAATAGGTAGCCAACGAAGATTGTACAAATGATGAGATGTATAAACACAAACAACGGGAGAGAGGACAAATCTACAACATTGATTGATAACCGTCTGAAATGGTTTCAAATAACATCGCGGAGTGTTGAAATATATAACAATACAATAATATATACGAGGAAAAACCAGTGTTTTGATGAGCTTGATGGCAGACGCTTGGTGGAGGAATGGACGTATGGGATACAGCGCGCGTAGAATAAGACGGCATGTACGTGTGACAGAACTAATATTATTGCTAAAGATGAGAGAGTAATCAATAATTACACCCAAGTTTCGCACTGACGAATGTAAAGGAAGGGAAGAGTAGGTGAAGTTAAACGAGGAGAGTGAAAAACCATAAATTCAGTTTTAGAAGAATTTATGAGAAGACGACGAGAAGCAGCCCATGATTAAATATCCGATAGAAGTTCAGACATATAGGATGAGTAGGGAAACGGAAGTGGACATAGCAGTAGAATGTCGCCGGTATAAATATGAAAAGCCACAGAATAACGTTTTAGAATAGGACACAGTGAGGACATATACAGGTTGAAAAGAGTGGGACCGAGAAATGAGCCTTGAGGAACTCATGAATTTATAGGAACATGATCGGAAACAACAGAATTAAATTTGACGGAGTAAGATCAAAAAGATAAGAGCCTGAAAGATAAGAGCGCATGAGCGAAAATGCCGTGGAAGAGAGACCAGGATGCGATAAATCATCAAGCAAGATTTTGTGGTTTACAAAATAAACGCTGATGACATATCCAGCATAACAATTAGGACAGAATGGCGGAGGAGAACTGAGATAGCACAACGTCAACAACAGATGTGAAAACAGACTCAGGTGAATGGAAAGGTCGGAAACCAGACTGGTAAGGATCTAAAACATCGATAATAAGAGGAGAAGGTTGGGAGAAAATAACGGATTCTAATAACTTGGAGGTGAGATTGATAATTGAAACAGGACGATAATTTTTGATGATGGAAGAATCAAGTGTTGGTTTTTCCAAAATTGGGTAGACAATAACAACAACAACAACAACAACAACATGTATTTGTTATAGCGCACCGAAGGGCTCGGGCGCGACACGATTATAACAGTTGGGAACACGGAATACAAATAACAGGACAGATGCAAAAGAAGTGAACTACAAATATGCAATAAATGACAATAAATATAGAGACAAAATATGGGCAAAACATACAAAGCAGACGGACATGACGGACAAGACAACACGACTGAAACATAATGACAACACAACACAGCAAACACAACTCGGGAGAATATAGTCATAGCGTAGATATAGTAAGCATGCAAATGAGAGAAGGGATACGAGTAAGAACATGCTAAAGTAACATGTTATAGTGATGCAAAAGGTGTGAGAGTGTGGGAGACTGGGTCAAAAGAGAGGTCAAAAAAGTGTTTGGAGAGCTTAGAGCGGAAAGAATTGTAGGGAAGAGAAGAAGTAATGTGAACTGGGATGGAATTGTAAAGGCGAGGGGCGGAAAAAAAGAATGATTTGGAGGACCAAGGAGATTCATTTACAGCACGAGGGCATACAAGGGGAAGAGGAATTCGGGAAGGAGTGAGGCAAGGAGTGAGGAGAAGGCGGAGATAGGATGGCTGATGAGGATCGTGGAGAAGCTTATATATCAGACAGCACAGGCGAAAGTGAATACGTGGAATAATAGGGAGCCAGCGAAATTGAAAAAGAAATCGAGAAGTGTGACGACAAGGAACAGGATGAAGGACAAAACGACAAGATTGATTAATGACGCGTTGTAGCATTTTAAGAGAACGACGAGGAGCATGGATGTACAAAGAATTACAATAGTCAAGTCTAGAGAATACATGAGAGTGAATAAGTTTGATTGCGGAAGGTCTGTCGAGATATGAGCGTATAGGATAGAGGGATCTCAAGATAAGACGACAAGTGCGGGCGACAGAGAGGATGTTGTCGGAGGAAGAGAGAGATGAGTCAAAAATAACTCCGAGATTGCGAACTGTCGATGATAGGATAAGAGGTAAGCGAGGAGGAAGAATACGAGGAGGATGAAGAGCCAGGATGAAGATGAATAGCATGTTTTTCAGGTATAAAAGAGCAACAACAACAACAACAACAACATGTATTTGTTATAGCGCACCGAAGGGCTCGGGCGCGACACGATTATAACAGTTGGGAACACGGAATACAAATAACAGGACAGATGCAAAAGAAGTAAACTACAAATATGCAATAAATGACAATAAATATAGAGACAAAATATGGCCAAAACATACAAAGCAGACGGACATGACGGACAAGACAACACGACTGAAACATAATGACAACACAACACAGCAAACACAACTTGGGAGAATATATTCATAGCGTAGATAAAGTAAGCACGCAAATGAGAGAAGGAATACGAGTAAGAACAGGCTGAAGTAACATGTTATAGTGATGCAAAAGGTGTGAGAGTGTGGGAGACTGGGTCAAAAGAGGGGTCAAAAAAGTGTTTGGAGAGCTTAGAGCGGAAAGAATTGTAGGAAAGAGAAGAAGTAATGTGAACTGGGATGGAATTGTCAAGGCGAGGGGCGGAAAAAAAGAATGATTTGGAGGACCAAGGAGATTCATTTACAGCACGAGGGCATACAAGGGGAAGAGGAATTCGGGAAGGAGTGAGGCAAGGAGTGAGGAGAAGGCGGAGATAGGATGGCTGATGGGGATCGTGGAGAAGCTTATATATCAGACAGCACAGGCGAAAGTGAATACGTGGAATAATAGGGAGCCAGCGAAATTGAAAAAGAAATTGAGAAGTGTGACGACAAGGAACAGGATGAAGGACAAAACGACAAGATTGATTAATAACGCGTTGTAGGATTTTAAGAGAACGACGAGGAGCATGGATGTACAAAGAAATACAATAGTCAAGTCTAGAGAATACATGAGAGTGAATAAGTTTGATTGCGGAAGGTCTGTCGAGATATGAGCGTATAGGATAGAGGGATCTCAAGATAAGACAACAAGTGCTGGCGACAGAGAGGATGTTGTCGGAGGAAGAGAGAGATGAGTTAAAAATAACTCCGAGATTACGAACTGTCGATGATAGGATAAGAGGTAAGCGAGGAGGAAGAATACGAGGAGGATGAAGAGCCAGAAACTCAGACTTGGACGAGTTGAGGAGAAGGTGACGGGACGACGCCCAAGAAGAGATGGTGGATAGGATGTCAGAGAGAAAAGACGGAGAAGCAAAAGGAAGAGGGATATATAACTGAATGTCACCAGCGTAGATATGAAATGAGATGGAATACTTACGAAGGATAGGACAGAGGGAGGACATGTAAAGGTTAAAGAGTATCGGACCAAGAATAGATCCCTGAGGGACACCTGATGAAAGATGGATAGGATCAGATACAGAGGAATTGAAGTTGACAGAGTAGGTCCTTCCCGAAAGGTACGATTTAAGGAGAGAGAGGGCAGAAGACGAGATACCAAGATGTGAGAAGTCATGAATTAGGATAGAGTGATTAACAAGGTCGAAGGCGGAGGACATATCGAGAAGGACGAGAAGAACAGAGCGACGGTACTTGAAGTGCGAAAGGATGCCATTGGAGATAGAAAGAAGAACTGATTCGGTAGAATGAGAAGGGCGAAGCCCGGATTGGAAGGGATCAAGAGACTGGCAGATGAAAGGGGAAAGTTGCGCGGAGATAGCGGAATCGAGAAGTTTAGAAGCAAAGCTCAGAAGAGATATAGGACGATAGTTACTAAGTATAGAAGAGTCAAGGTTCTGTTTCTCAAGAATCGGACGGACAATTGCATGCTTGTCAGCGAGAAACTGGCCGTGAAGAAAAGAGGAGTTGATAAGATGCAGGAGATAAGGAACCAGTGAAGGAAGGGATTTGGAGATAGCAGGGAAGTTGATTGGATCAGCTGGTGAGAAGGAGAGCTTGGAGGAGGAAACGAGGGAAAGGATATCATGAAGATCAATGTGAGAGAAGGACGTAAACCGGTGATGAGTGGAAGTGTGAGTGAGGGCAGCACAGTTGGTGGGAATACTCGATTGTGTGAGTTTTACTTTTTCAAAGAAAAATGTTGAGAACTCGCGAGCCGTTAGAGGAGAGGAAAAAGCAGGAGAGTGAAGACCGCAGAGCGAGTTCAGAGTGGACCACAATGACCTGGAGGAACGAGAAAGGGACGAGAATTTTGAGCTATAGTAGCTACTTTTAGCAGCAGACAGAGCAGAAGTGAAAGATGAGCGAGCGGAGCAAAGCAAAAGCCAATCGGAAGAAGATCGTGAACGCCTCCAAGTACGCTCAAGACGTCGTTGAAGAGACTTGAGTACACGAAGCTGAGGAGATGACCAAGGAGGAGAGCGAGAGGAAGATGAGCGAGTGATGATTGGGAACATACAATTATTTATATGGGAGAGTGCGGAAGAGAAATATGGGTAGATATCATGGGGAGGAAGATAATACAGAGCAGAGATAGGGAGACAGGAGGATAATAGTGAGTGAAATTGAATGGAATTTAAACATTTGTAGTTACGATAGCTGGACGGAGTATGAGAAGGGGGACAAGTGAGCGGCAGAGTAGATAAAAGTAGGCTAGGGTCAGAGACGGAGGAATCAGGAGGAAATACAAAGATATCGGAAGGGACAGGATCATTCGAGAGAAATGGGGAGGGAAACAGGACTAGATCAAGTGTATGGCAAGATATATGAGTAGGAGAGAGAGAAGAATAAGAGAGACCATGGGAAGTAAGTAATGAGATAAAATTCAAGCAGTAAGGATTGGCCGAGGGTGAATCAAGCCAGAAGTTAAAGTCGCCGAGTATGATAAAATGGCTGGAGAAAATAGACGAGACTGCTTCAATGAGAGGAGGAAACTCTTGAAAAAACATCGCGGAAGTGCCGGGGTGATTGGGACGGTAAATGATAAGGATGCAAAACTTGTTAAAAGAGGAGACCGAGAGGGTGAGAGCTAGGAATTCGAATGAGGTGGGAGACGAAACTAGATTCGAAAGGGACGAAATGGAGAGACCTTTGGAGAATAGACAACCTACCCCGCCAACCGAAGACTTAGAACTGTCGCGCGATTTGTGTAGGAATGTAGAACAGGAAGGTAAGTTAGCAGAGAATGAGTAAATATCAGAATCAAGGAGCCAGGTCTCGGCAAGACAGAGAATAGACATATTATGTGAGGAAAAGAGGTGGGATATGTGAGTCGTTTTATTTCGAGCCGATCTGATGTTTAGAAATCCAATTGAAAGATACTTAGAGTTAAAATGTGGACTAGGTTAGGTGAGGGAAGTGAGGAACAGGAGAGGGAAGAGATGGAAGAGCGGCAGGGAAATTGCGCTGAAATAGAAAGAGGAAGGGAAGAATCGCTAGAAGGCGATAGTCAATTTAGCGTTGGCGAGGGATGACGAGGGATGACGGTCGGTGGTGAGGGGGTGGGAGCTAAGAGAGTGCGGACACGGATAGAATTGCGGACAGCCAAGAAGGAATAACACTGCGGAGAAAAAACAGAATGGTTAGAAGTGTGGCCGTGATTAGTGCAGTTGATACATTTCAGTGTGCTGCGATCAGGACAGGCGGAGGAGGGGTGGGGACCAGCACAATAGCCACAGACGGGTACTTTTGTGGGGCAACGCTCAAACTTGTGACCAAGTCCACAGCAGCAAGAGCAGCGAGTCACCCAGAACCTGTCATAAACGCGACAACAGCGTAGGTGGACGAAGAGGCGATCACCTCCGTCACGATTTTTTTGCCGAACTCCCGGTGAGACTCCCAGCACGGCATGAGAGCGACCTTGTTTAGGCGGGGTGATGAAGAATAACTTGAGGTCGGCTTCTGGGACATCAGTGAGAAAACTGTTCTTGGCACGCAGGGAGGCCAGCAGACTATCAGGGGACGAGGGTGGCACATCCACGAGGGTGATTTTCGGCAGAATTGTTTGCTGCTGATTCAGCACTGCTACTTGCACTCCGTCGATGTTGTCGGCAAGCGACTTGGCTGCCTGGGCAGCGGCCATGAGGTACCATGAAGTAATAAAAGATTTACTATATAAAAAAATAGGGAGCGAATAGAGTAATCGAGGAGAGATGGCCTTAAAATTTATAGGATCGGCGAGAGAGGCAGATATTTTTATTGATGAAAGTAAGGCTAGGATATCAGAGAGAACGACATGAGTAAAGGAAGAGAGAGTAGTTGATGGAGTAGAGTGTGTGATATTGTGATGTGTAGCTGGAATGCTTTCATCTGTAGTTTTCACTTTGTTCCAGAAGAACGTTGCGAATTCAGAAGCAGTGATTGAACAAATTGTAGATGTGGAACGACGGCCGGAAATAATGTTTTGAGTCGACCAGAGCAGTCTCTGTGATACCGAAAGTGAGGTCAGTTTAGATTTGTAGAAAGAGCACTTAGCATCAGCGAGAGCGGCCAGATAAGCTGCACGAGACGAGCAGTAGGCGAACCAATTCGACTCAGATCTTGAGCGACGCCGCAAACGTTCAGACCGGCGTTGAAAACGTTTCAAAGAGAGAAGTTCAGCATTATACCATGGAATGGGCATGTATGTGCGGGAAC
This sequence comes from Sacculina carcini, assembly GCA_916048095.2. Lineage (NCBI taxonomy): Eukaryota > Metazoa > Arthropoda > Thecostraca > Sacculinidae > Sacculina > Sacculina carcini. The sequence goes on from OU696584.1 coordinate 5,252,077, forward strand.
AGGTTTTCAAAGGAAAAAAGGTATCATTAATATCAGACAGAACCATGGAAAAACTAGAATATACTTCGTCAGGTGGTAGTGAATAAAACACATGAGAAAGTAGCCGAGATGTAAGAAATGATAAGAATACAACAAGATCAATGTTTCTATACGACCTGAATGAATGAAGAAACATACTAGATGATTTAGAAGGTAACGGAATGTCAAATAGGCATAAGCTATGATCCGAAAATGAGCGATCGGGAGGGAAAACTTCAACTTTCGGTACAGCTAAGTCAGTGGAGAGAGTTGGCACATGAAAAAGAAGCAGGTCAAGAATATGACCCGACGAATGAGTGGCTGAAGATATCGGAGAGCAAAACGCATGAGAGTCAACGAAGGAACAAAACTGAGAGAAGTATGCATTAGAGGAAGTGGAGTTGAAGTCACCAACGATTAGATATTTATTTGAGAATAATTTCGTCACAGATTCATGAAGATCAGTGAATTCATCAAAGAATGCAGACGTAGTTCCTAGGTGATTATGTCGATAGACAACAATTATGCAGAGTTTAGGACGAGAAGGTACGGACAATGCAAGGGCAATGAATTCAAAAGAAGAATAATCAGATTTAAGATCAGGAATTAGCGAAAGGGGCAGTGATTTTGCATAGATACAACCAACACCACCGCCACGGGAGCAGATAAGGCTTGAGCGAGACATGTGCAGAATACCAAAACTACTAGGTATATGAGCAAAAAAAGAAGAGATGTCGGTATCAAAAAGCAAAGCTTCTGTTAGGCTAAGGATAAGCTGCTAGGCTAAGGATATCAATATTCTGTGATGAACAGAGATGGGATAAATAGTGAGCTTTGTAACGGCAAGACCTTATATTAAATAGAGCAAAGGTGAGCGAAGGAGAACTAGAGAACGAATTCTGATGAAGAGAGGTGGCAGTGGAGGAGAAACAATGTGGCTGTGGTAGACAAGCAGACACCGCCGAGGTGGCAGCAAGGGAATCAGTTGGAGACTGAGAAAGAGGAGCAAAAAATTTCCGCTCACGAATGGAGTTCTGTACGGCCAAAAGCGACGAACATTTTGGTGAAAAAACCGGATGATCAGCCGGGCGTCCATGATTGGAGCAGTTGATGCACCTCACCTTTTTTGTGTCTGGACATGCGGAAGACATGTGGGGACCAGCGCAGTGACCACAAACCGCAGTTTTTACTGGGCAACGATCCATTTTGTGACCCAGTCCACTGCAGCACGAACAGCGGACAACGCAATATCAGTCATAGACGCGACAGCAGCATAAGTGTACATACAGGCGGTCGCCAGCAGCTCGGATCAGTTGGCGTACTTCCGGCGAGACTGACAGCACTGCATGGGAACAGCCCTGTCGCGGCTTTGTTATAAACACCTTCAAATCCGCTTCAGGCACATCCACGAGAAATTCATTTTTCATCCGAAGTGGGACAGCAACGTTCTCATGAGAGGATGGCGGAACGTTGACCAACGTGATTTACGGAAGCAGCATTTTTGGTTTGTTGACAACCGACACCTCAAGCTCAGGGCTGCCATCCAATGACTTTGCCGCTTCTGCTGCCGCGTCCTTGGTAGCACATTTTACCACCATGCCACCGGATTTTGTGGCGCGCGCATGCGTCACTGGGACAGTGGAGAGGGCCGACTGCACTCGCTCGATCTTTACCGGCTCTTCACTCTTCAGCACAAGTGCGAATGAAGGGACGCATATCTGTCTGCGAACAGAAGCAGAGGCAGGGAGCGGTCCGGCAGGTTAAGACTTGCTGTTGTTTATGTCATCCAGCAGCGAAGTGCGGAATTCCGCCAGTCGGTTGGCGATGACCGCGGACACTTTGCCCTCAGTGAGGGGCGAGCGACGAAATGCACAGTACACTGCCTTACACACTTGGCAGAGCCAGAAAAGCCGGTGTTTCCTGATGGCATTGAATGCCGGGTTGGTCAGCCCAGCGCACGATACATGGTGAGAAAGAGCACGACCCTCGCACTCAATGTATGTCGATGAGTCGATCGAGTCCCCACAGCGACAAACACGCTGGTTGACCGAGGCACGTATGATCGCAAACAAGGTAAGATGGGTACACTGATAACGATAGAACGGAGCGAACCGAGGCACAACCACACACTAGGAAGGTAGCAACACGAAGATAAAGAATAAGTAAAATAGATAGAGTGAGGAAAAGGCGGAGACAACAACAACAGCACAACAACAACAACAACAACACATGTATTTCATATAGCGCTCTAATTATCATAGGCGCGAGGAACGGCTAGTTATAAAATATATACAATGTGGAATTAACAAAACAGTATCGCATAAACAAAGATATAAGCAGCGATATACTATGAAGGAACAATTGAAAATAACTATGGATAAAAAAATCAAAAAAATCAAACAGTTATTCACACAATATAATTATTCATCAGAGCAGACACCGAGAAGATATGTACAAAGAGAAGTGGAAAAAGACCTGTAAGAGAGAGAAGATCGAATCAACAGCAACAACAACAACAACAACAATAACAACAACAACAACAAACATTTATTTAATATAGCGCACACAATAGTAACAAGCGCGCGACACGCAAAATAATACTGGAGCAAGTGGGAAATTGGGTCAACTGCGCAGGTTGGGTGAAGAACAAACATGCAGCGCAGAACAGAAACACAAACATGTAGCAATTATGAGCCCGCAATATGTAACTAAATGTGAAAAAAGAGATAAATAATTAAATAAAAGCAAAAAACGGATTAAATCAATATCAATAGGAAGAATATATCAATTATAACATTGCGAACAAGTAAACTTAAGAAGACTCTGAGGCAAAAGAAAGGAAATGTTTGTGCAGTTCAGAGGAGAAAGATGAGCAGGATTTCATTCGGAGGAGGCGAGGAGGAAGTGAATTATAAATGCGGGGTGCAGAAAAAAAGAATGATTTCGCAGACCAAGTAGATTGGTTCAACGCAGGGGGACAGATTAGAGGAGAAGGATGGCGACGTGAACCAGAAGTACTCTCTTGAACCAGAAGTAGTGAGCGTATATAGGACGGGGGTGAAGGGCAGTGAAGGATTTTATACACCAAACAGCAAATTTTGTAGCGAATTCGGAAATGAGCAGTGAGCCAACCAAGGCGGTGAAGATGAGCTGAAGTTGGCGTTTTGGGAGTAAGTTTGAGAACGAAACGACAGGCAAGGTTGATAATGGATTGAAGATGGCGGATACTTGTGAGGGGAAGGTGAAAAAACAAGGAGTTACAGTAATCTAGGCGAGTGAAAATATAAGAATTGACGAGAAGAACAGCCGAAGATTCGTTCAAAAGAGAACGTATGGGATACAATTTTCTCAGAATGAAGCGGCTAGAGCGAGTGAGTTGAGAAAAGTGTTGAGAAAATGATATTGTCGGATCAAATGTGATGCCAAGGTTGCAAATTTGAGACGCTAGAGGCAAGGAGACAGTGGTAGGGGTTATCCATGGAGGATGAAAAGCTAAGTAGACAGTTTTGTCGTGATTAAGAAGGAGGTATCTGGAGGCAGCCCATGACGAAATATGGAAAGAAGCTTAGATACCAAAGTAGAATTATGTAAAGATAGGGGAAAGTAAATTTGTACATCGTCAGCATAGACGTGAAAGGAAATAGGGTAATCTCTGAGGACAGAACAAAGGGACGAAACGTAGAGGTTGAAAAGAAATGGTCCCAGGAGAGAACCCTGTGGGACGCCAGAAGTCAACGGAACATTGGCAGACATACGGGAATTACAGCGGACAGAAAATGAAGAGGTTATGAAGGTAGGAAGAGACAAGAGAAAGAGCTGAGGAAGAAAGGCCAATATGGGTGAGATCTTCACAAAGAACGGAATGATTGACGAGATCAAGGGCAGATGAAAAATCTAATGATATTAGCAGAACAGATTTGCCGAAGAAAAAGTTGGAAAAATGTCATTAGTGAGGCGAATAAGGAGAGCTTCAATTGAATGATTTGACATAAAGCTTGATTGACAAGGATCAAGGACCGGAGTAATAATCGGACGAAGTTGTTCAAGGATAGCGTGTTCAAGAAGTTTAGAAGGAAGCGTAAGCATAGATATAGGACGATAGTTGGAGGGAATGGCAGGATCAACATTAGGCTTCTTCAGGATGGGTGTGATTATAGCATGCTTAGAAGCTAGAAATTGACCATGAAGAAAGGAGGAATTAACCATATGGGTGAGAATTGGAGCAAGGAGGAGGATCGAATCAGAGAGAGCGGAAAAATTAATAGGATCCGAGGGGCTTCTTTTGTTGCGGAGTTTGAGGAGAAAACGAGATGTTTTATAGGGAGAAATTGGAACGAAGGCCGAAATTGAATTTGAGGAGGTAGGAAATGATAGAGGAAAATAACTTTTTGGAATATTTGAGAGTATTGTATAAATTTTTTGAGTGAAAAAAGAGGAGAATTGATCAGCTGAAATCATAATTGGACTCCGGGAGGCACTACCAGTTATTGATTTCAGAGTGGACCACCGAGAGTGCGAACCCTTTCCCAGTGAGGATAGGTGAGAGGTGAAATAAATGGACTTGGCGGAAGCAAGGGAGGTCAGGAAGGAATTTCGAGCCGAGCAAAAGGTTGATCAGGACGAAGGAGAGCGAAAGCGCCTCCAGAGACGCTCCGTACGACGGCATTTGGAGCGCAGAAGGCGCAGATCTGAGGACCACCAAGGAGGGGGTGGAGATTCGAGATAACTTTGATTTCACGGAGTGGAAATATATGATCATTTATATTTGAGAGGCAATCTGAGAAGAAGTTTGTGAGTGATAGAGGACTGAGGAAAACATAACTAAGAGGAGATAGGAAGCGTTCGACAAGAGAGGAGAAGTGATAAGAATTGAAATTCTTGTAGTTGCGTGAAAGAATAACCCTAGAGGAAGATTTGGGAGAACGAGGGGAAGAAAGTTGGAATGTGATAAGGCTATGGTCAGAAAAGAGAGGATCTGGGGGGTGGGTGAGAATGTCTGGGGAGATGAGTTTCGAAGAAGTTGGAGTAGAAATAATGAGATCCAGCGTATGACCAGAAGTATGGGTAGCACCTGAGTTTAGGACGAGAAGATCCCAAGAGTCGAGCAGAGAAATAAAATCCCACATGAGAGTTTTCGCCACAACGTTTTTTATTTCACAACAACCAACAATGAGTAAAAGTATGATTTAATAATTGACAACAACCAATAAAATTATAATGGGGAGTAAAATAACAACAAATATAAATAAATAACAATAAAAAATCTTTGTTAATAAGACTCAACAGTCAATTCCGCTCTTTCAGTAGTATTTCATTAATTTTGGCCTTGAATGTGTTCAAATTGTTCTGCGAGAAAGCCTCCTCCTTCAACGTGTATAATATAAGAGAAAAATATTACTTTGTAGATAAATGATTTTATTTCTATTATTTCATATTATATATATATATATATACTAGCATTAAAACCCGCCCGTTGTGCGGAGGAATTCATAAATAGAATTAATATTCATAAAAATTCATATTCATAAAAAATATTACAAAAAAAAACAAACTCATAAGTGTCCTACTCAATAGAAAAGTCCAAGTGTGAATATTTTTTTATTTTTTTGACATTATATTTTCCCTCAACCCGCCTCATATATAAACCCACCCAGGGACATTATTATCTCATAAACATGATCCATCGCTTCGTTTACGTTTGAAGCCCCTGATCAATACCATTGAGCCCGCGCAGTTAGGTCACCTCATATTCAAGCATACACGCACACAGACAGACAGATAATTTCTTTTATATTTATATATATATATATATATATATATATATATATATATATAGATTTGAACCCGCCCGTCGTGCGGAACAATTAATAAAGTAAAATTCATATTCAATCCATAAAATAAACTGAATACAAATACAAAAGCAAAAAATTTAACCTGTATATACGTTCACCAATAAGAACTCAAAATGTGAATATTTTAAATTTAAATTTGACAAAATATTATCCCTCAATCCGCTTTATATATGAACCTGCCCGTCGTGCGGAATAATTCAGAACACAAACACATAACAGTGAATGGAAATTCTAGCATATAAACCGGCCCGTCGTGCGGAACAATTCATACCATAAAATTTGTATTCAATTTATAAGCGAAAATAAATATGAATCAATAAAGAAAAGAGTAAACCCATAAAAAGTCTAAATTTATATATTTTTCATATTATTTTGACAAAATAGTTTACCTAAACCGCCTCATATTTAAACCTGCCCGTCGTGCTGAATAATTCAGAACTCTGACACAAAACAATGAAAAATGACTAATTTTTTATCATAATGTTTTCAAAATATATTTATAACTCAACATCACCATCTAGCATTAAAACCCGCCCTTTGTGCAGAACAATAAATAAAGCAAAATGAATATTGAATTAATAAAAAATGATTAGAAATTAAAAAAGAAAAAGTAAACCCATAAAAAGTCTTAACCAATAGAAAAGTCTAAATGTGAATGTTTTTATTTTATGTGTGGGAAAATATTTTCCCTCGAACTGCCTCGTATTTAAACCCGCCCGTCGTGCGGAACTATAAATAGAATATAATGAATCAAAAAGCAAAAAGCTTATCCAATAGAAAAATATAAATTTGTAAATTCTTGTTTTAATTATTGACGAAGTTTTTTTCCTCAACACTGCTCAAGTTCACACCCATCCTTCGTGTGTAGTAATTCAGAAGTGTAACACTATCAAAACAATGAAACCTTGTGTCATCTCTATAATTCCAGCTTTATGCGTCCGCTAAAACATCATATTTATATTGTTGGCATTGCATGATATTACAACCCATATCCTTATGCAACTTGAAATTAAACCAATTAAATTATACAGTAAAATTCAGTAGTTAACTTTGTTCCCAGTAGTATTTTACCCGCCCGTCGGGCGGAACAATTCATGTGTAAGTATTGAGGACAATAAAGCCTTTCTATTCAGTATAGTGTAGCATTAATTAAACTGTACCCAATAAAACCACACCATCCATGCTTGGAACTAATATGATGCATTCTTAATTGTGATTGGGCTTCAGTGAAATTTAATCGGTGTATATTCCTGTGTAATCGCAAGTGCGCATAATAGCTGTCAAATCGGTAATATGTGCTTTTGACTTTACACCGCCGTAACTTCCTACAGATACACTTTGGAATTTTTAAAATTATACCGTATTGTAGAAAACAAGATTTCTAGCACGATGGTATAATTTATTTTTATGTTTAACAAATAATTTCTGAGAAATAGTAGAAAAATTAATTAATTCTAGTCGCCCGGTGTTCAAGTGTAATTTTGGATGTATTTGAGAATTTGGCCAATTTTACACGTTTTTTGTATCATTTCTGGGTATAAATTATAGCTTATCTTGTAGAACACAAAATTATCTACACATTAGTATATTCCTGTGAAATCGCAATTGCGTAAATTGTGATTGGACTTCAGTGAAATTAAATCAGTGTATATTCATGTGTAATCGCAAGTGCGCATAATAGCTGTCAAATTGGCAGCATGACAATTTGACTTTACACCGCCGTAACTTCCTTCAGATACACTTTGGAAAATTACAAATTATATCGTATTGTAGAAAACAAGGTTTCTAGCACGATGGTATAATTTATTTTTATGTTTAACAAATAGTTACTGAGAAATAGTAGAAAAATGAATTTATTTTAGTCGCCCGGTGTTCAAGTGTAATTTTGGATGTATTTGAGAATTTTGCCAATTTTACACGTTTTTTGTATCATTTGTGGGTATAAATTATAACGTTTCTTGTAGAACACAAAATTTTCTACACAATAATATAATTTTTATAACTGTAACTCTGCTGGTTCAAGAGAAATAGATAGCGGAATATTGACCAAAATATTCGCGTTTTTCAGTGCCTTTTTGACTTTGTCATTTTGAATTCACACCGCCGTAACGTTTTCTTTATACGCTTTGGAAAATTAAAATATATTCCGTGCTGTAGAAAAAAAATTCCCAGCATGATGGTAATATTTATTTAGATGTGTGATGTTTAGTTGCTGAGAAATAGAGAAAAAAGTACAGAAAATCGGACGCGTCGAGCTTAAATATAATTTTGAATGTGGACTGAAATTTTGTCATTTTTACATATTTTATATTTAATTTTTGGATATGAATTATAGCCTACCGAGTAGAACAGAATATTTTCTACACAGTGGTATAATCTGTTTGTGTGTACCATTTCTGGTTTATGAGGAGTAGATGCAGGAATATTGACCAAAATTTTCGCATTTTTCAGGGTTCATTTTGTCTTTTCACCGTCATTTCAAAATATATCCTATCGTGTAGACAAGAAAATTTCCAACGTAATGGTATAAATTGTTGGCGGGTACACTAATGAATTTTGTCTTTTCACCGCGATAACTTTTTTTGGTTTTATTTTTAAAATTTGAAATTTATCCTATCGTGTAGACAAGAAAATTTCCAACGTAATGGTATAAACTGTTGGCGGGTATTTTTAATTTTCACTCAACCCGCCTCATATTTAAACCCGCCCGACGTGAGGAATAATTCAGAACTCGAACACCATCCGTTCTGGTTCTTGAAGTCAAATCCATAAGTTTTGTATATGAATTCATTCTATACGGTGAAATTGAACGTTTTATTGCTGCCCGCGGGACATTTTTATTTCATAAAAATGAGCCATCGCTTCGGTTGCGTTTCAAGCACCTGATCATTGAACCAGCGAACCATGAACCAGCGCAATTATGTCACCTCATATTAAAGCATACATACACAGACAGACAGATAATTTCTTCTTTATGTATATATATATAGCATTAAAACCCGCCCGTTGTGCGGAACAATTCATAACATGAAATTCATATTCAATTCATAAAAAAATATGGAAAAATGAAAATGAAATAGGGTACACTCATAAAAATATTAATCAATTGAAAATTATAAGTTTAATTATTTTTATTCGACAAAATTTTTCCCCTCAGTCCGCCTGAGTCATTTTTAAACCCGACCGTCGTGCTGAATAATTCAGAACTCGAACACGATCCGTTCTGCATCTTGAAGTCAAATCCATTGGTTTTGTGTATGGATTAATTCTACAGGGTAAATTGAACATTCTATTGTCTATAGTTGCTGCCCGCGGAGCATTTTTATTTTCAAAAAATACCTTTTTTTAAATGAACCATTTGAAAAAATGAACTAAAAAATGGAAACACTTTTTTAAACCCGCCCGTCGTGCGGAACAATTCATACAATAAAATTAATATTTGAAGTCAAATCCATTGGTTATGTGTATGGATTAATTCTACAGGGTAAATTGAACGTTCTATTGTCTATAGTTGCTGCCCGCGGAGCATTTTTATTTTAAAAAAATACCTTTTTTAAATGAACCATTTGAAAAAATGAACTAAAAACACTTTTTTAAACCCGCCCGTCGTGCGGAACAATTCATACAAAAAAATTCATATCAAATCCATAAAATATAATTAATACAAATTGAAAACCAAAAAATGTAACCTATAAATATCTTAACCAATAGAAAAGTCTAAATGTGAATATTTTTGTTCTTATTTTGACAAATATTATCCCTCAACCCGCCTGATATATAAATCTGCCCGTCGTGTGGTATAATTCAGAACACAAACACGAAACAAACAATGATAGATGATGAAATCTTTTCATCAGAATGTTTCCAAACTATATTTATTACTTAACATCATTCCCCAATATCATTTGCTTAAGTACTATTTCACTTTTACCACTATAATATTATTGCTAAAATTTATATATTTTCCGCTATCATTAAAACCCAATATAACCTGAGTCAAACCTAACCAACCCAGCCCAACCATCCAATCTTGACCGCTCTCAGCCTAGTCTGAGGTGATTTAACTTATTAGTTTGTGATCACAAAATATACTGATGCGATCATAATTTGTAATCAGAAGACTGAGATTATCTACCCCAGGGGTCCCAAACACGCGGCCCACCAATACTTTTCTCTCAACCCGCCAATATAGTATCGGGACCAAACTGTAATGCAGCTAAATTCACATTTGTTGCATAATGCGATATAATTATACACCATTATCATATTATCTCATAATTCCCGGTTAATGCTTCCACTAATGCATCATATTCATACAGTTGTTATTTTTTTTATTACACCGATATTACAGCCCTTGATATTACAGCCGATATTATATTATGCAATCTATATTCTGCTACGTATTGTTCCTAATACATATATCATCAAATCGCAAAATATATCTAAAGGTTCACATCATTCTCCAAAATCATTTGCTTAAGAGCTACTCTACTTTTATCGCTGGAATATTTACTGCTAGCAAAATATCATATACCTCGCTATCATTTAAATCCACTATTTATAGATACATTTAATTCGCCCGTCGTGCGGAACAGTTTATAAAATATAATTAATATTCAATTTTATATAAAAAAAATAGTTCAAATTGAAAAAGAAAAACAAACCCATAGGAAAGTTTTAGCCAATATAAAAGTCTAAATGTGAAATTTATGTCTCAATTTAGAAAACATGTTTTTCCACAACCCGCCTCATATTTAAAGCTGCCCATCGTGCGGAATAATTCAGAACTCAAACACGAAACAAACACAAAGAAAATTGATGAAAAACGACCAATAGAAAAAGTCAAATTTGTAAATTCTTGTTTAAATTATTGACGATGTTTTTCTCTCAACACTGCTCAAATTCACACCCGTCCTTCGTGTGTAGTAATTCAGAAGTGTAACACTATCAAAACAATGAAACATCTCTATAATTCCAGATTAATGCTTCCTCTAAAACAGCATATGCATATAGTTGGCATTGCATGATATTACAACCCGTATCCTTATGCAACTTAAGCGTATGCAACTTGAAATTAAACCAATTAAATTACACAGTAAAATTCAGTAGCTTACTTTGTTCCAAGTAGCATTTTACCCACCCGTCGTGCGGAACAATTCATGTGTAAATATTGAGGACAATAAAGACTTTCTATACAGTATAGTGTAGCATTAATTAAACTGTACCCAATAAAACCACACCATCCATGCTTGGAGATAATATGATGCATTCTTAATTGTGATTGGGCTTCAGTGAAATTTAATCGGTGTATATTCCTGTGTAATCGCAAGTGAGCATAATAGCTGTCAAATTGGCAATATGTCTTTTTGACTTTACACCGCCGTAACTCCCTTCAGATACCCGCCCGTCGTGCGGAACAATTCATAAAGTAAAATTCATGTTCAATCCATAAAATAAACTGAATACAAATAAGAAAGCAAAAAAATTAACCTGTATATAAGTTCACCAATATAAAAATCAAAATGTGAATATTTTAAATTTAAGTTTGACAAAATATAATCCCTCAATCCGCCTCATATTTGAGCCTGCACGTCGTGCGGAATAATTCAGAACACAAACACATAACAAACAATGGAAATTCTAGCATATAAACCGGCCCGTCGTGAGGAACAATTCATACCATTAAATTTTTATTCAATTTATAAGAGAAAATAAATATGAATTAATAAGGAAAAGAGTATACCCATAAAAAGTCTAAATCTCTATATTTTTATAGTATTTTGACAAAATAGTTTGCCTAAACCGCCTCATATTTAAACCTGCCCGTCGTGCTGAATAATTCAGAACTCAGACACAAAACAATTAAAAATGACTAATTTTTTTATCATACTGTTTTCAAAATATATTTATAACTTAACATCACCATCTAGCATTAAAACCCACCCGTTGAGCAGAACAATAAATAAAGTATAAGGAATATTGAATTAATAAAAAACCATTAGAAATAAAAATATAAAAAGTAAGCCCATAAAAAGTCTTAACCAATAGAAAAGTCTAAATATGAATGTTCTTATTTTAGATGTGGCAACATATTTTCCCTCGAACAGCCTCGTATTTAAACCCGCCCCTCGTGCGGGACTATAAATAAAATATAATGAATCAAAAAGCAAAAAGCTTATCCAATAGAAAAATATATATTTGTAAATACTTGTTTTAATTATTGACGAAGTTTTTCCCTCAACACTGCTCAAATTCACACCAGTCCTTCGTGTGTAGTAATTCATAAGTGTAACACTATCAAAACTATGAAACCTGCTGTCATCTCTATAATTCCAGATTTATGCGTCCGCTAAAACAGCATATTCATATAGTTGGCATTGCATGATATTACAACCCGTATCCTTATGCAGCTTAAGCGTATGCAACTTGAAATTAAACCAATTAAATTACACAGTAAAATTCAGTAGCTTACTTTGTTCCAAGTAGCATTTTACCCGCCCGTCGTGCGGAACAATTCATGTATAAATATTGAGGACAATAAAGCCTTTCTATTCAGTATAGTGTAGCATTAATTAAACTGTACGCAATAAAACCACAATATCCATTTTTGGAGCTAATATGATGCATTCTTAATTGTGATTGGGCTTCAGTGAAATTTAATCGGTGTATATTCCTGTGTAATCGCAAGTGCGCATAATAGCTGTCAAATTGGCAATATGTCCTTTTGACTTTACACCGCCGTAATTCCCTTCAGATACACTTTAGAAAATTACAAATTATACCGTATTGTAGAAAACAAGATTTCTAGCACGATGGTATAGTTTATTTTTATGTTTAACAAATAGTTACTGAGAAATAGTAGAAAAAATAATTAATTTTAGTCGCCCGGTGTTCAAATGTAATTTTGGATGTATTTGAGAATTTTGCCAATTTTACACGTTTTTTCTATCATTTATGGGTACAAATTATAACTTATCTTGTAGAACACAACATTGTCTACACAGTAGTATATTCTTGTGTAATCGCAAGTGCGTAAATTGTGATTGGACTTCAGTGAAATTAAATCAGTGTATATTCCTGTGTAATCGCAAGTGCGCATAATAGCTGTCAAATTGGCAACATGACATTTTGACTTTACACCGCCGTAACTTATTTTAGATACATTTTGGAAAATTGAAAATTATACCGTATTGTAGAAAACATAATCTCTAGCACGATGGTATAATTCATTTTAATTTGTGACAATTAGTTTTTGAGAAATAGGTAGAAAAATGAATTAATTTTTGTCACCCGGTGTTCAAGTGTAATTTTGGATGTATTTGCGAATTTTGCCAATTTTACACGTTTTTTTGTATTATTTGTGGGTATAAATTATAACTTATCTTGTAGAACACAAAATTATCTACACAGTAGTATATTCCTGTGTAATCGCAAGTGCGCATAATAGCCGTCAAATTGGCAATATGTCCGTTTGACTTTACACCCCTGTAACTTCCTTCAGATACACTTTGAAAAATTACAAAGTATACCGTATTGTAGAAAACAAAATTTCCAGCACAATGGTATAATTTATTTTTATGTGTAACAAATAGTTACTGAGAAATAATAGAAAAATGAATTTATTTTAGTCGCCCGGTGTTCAAGTGTAATTTTGGATGTATTTGAGAATTTTGCCAATTTTACGTTTTTGGTATCATTTGTGGGTATAAATTAAAATATTTCTTGTAGAACACAAAATTCTCTACACAATAGTATAATTTTTATAGCTGTAACTCTGCTGGTTTATGAGGAATAGATAGGGGAATATTGACCAAAATATTCGCGTTTTTAGTGCTAATTTTGCCTTTTTGACTTTGTCATTTTGACTTCACACCGCCGTAACATTTTTTTAATACACTTTGGAAAATTAAAAATTATACCATGCTGTAGAAACCGAAATTCCCAGCATGATGGTAATATTTATTTAGATGTGTCATAGTTAGTTGTTGAGAAATAGAGAAAAAAGTCCAGAAAATCGGACGCGTCGAGCTTAAATATAATTTTAAATGTAGACTGAAATTTTGACATTTTTACATATTTTATATTTAATTTTTGGATATGAATTATAGCCTACCGTGTAGAAAAGAATATTTTCTACACAGTGGTATAATCTGTTTGGCTGTACCATTTCTGGTTTATGAGGAGTAGATGTAGGAATATTGACCAAAATTTTCGCATTTTTCAGGGTTCATTTTGTCTTTTCACCGCGATAACTTTTTTTGGTTTTATTTTTAAAATTTGAACTTTATCCTATCGTGTAGACAAGAAAATTTCCAACGTAATGGTATAAATTGTTGGCGGGTACACTAATGAATTTTGTCTTTTCACCGCGATAAGTTTTTTTGGTTTTATTTTTAAAATTTGAAATTTATCCTATCGTGTAGACAAGAAAATTTCCAGCGTAATGGTATAAATTGTTGGCGGGTACATTAAGTGGTTACCGAGTAGCAGCTTGCTGAAAATGTGACCAAGGAGGGTGGGACAGATAAACACACAGACAGACAGACAGACAGAGGATCTCTTTTATATATATATATATATATATATATATATATATATATATATATATTTAGATCCAAAATGTATGGAGTACTCACGTGTCTGGTGGATATATGATATAAGTTGAAGTTGAGCTTCTTCAGACACAAGTATGTATTTTTTATTTCACCACAACGTTTCGCCTTACGTCTTTATCAAGCAGTGATAACACATCGTCAGCCATTGTAAGAAACCAAATTCACAAGAATATTTTAAAACACGTGATCATACATTAATTGGATATCTGACATAAATATATATATATATATATATATATATATATATATATATATGAAGAAAGAAAAGAAAACACAAATGACTGCCACTCTTTGTCAAACGTTTCGGTCTTGAGACCTTCGTCAGTGACTATAAACAGATCAGTGATTCAAATGCAAAACCATTAGTGATATCTCCATATTGTGCTACATATATGACAAAACCTCGTGACTATTTCCTTGAACACACCCTGAAGTATATTACGCATCAACTTTATATATATATATACATATTATTTTGTTTTTGTTTAATTTTTTTTTTGTTTTTTTGTTTTTTCATGTTTTTTCCCTTATATATACACATACATACATATACATCTATATACACACATATATTACTACGTCTTCTTATAATAATAACTGTGAAGGCAAGGTTCCTAAATTAACATGCCCATCCCTACTATTTATATTTACATTATTTATTATGTAGGCGGCTTCTACTGTTTTTCTTTCAGATTTTTTCCCACATTCAGCTACAACTTCCACCTTTTCACAGTTGGGTAAGCTGCCGCATTCCTCAATGTGTACTACTAATGAATTAGACATTCTGTGATGTCTCACATCCGCACGATGTTGTTTTATTCTCGTTGCAATGCCCTTTCCTGTCTCACCGTAATAAGCCTTATCGCATCCACTACATGGTATTTTATATACTACGCTATCTTTATTGGTTAGTTCGTTTCCTGTTTGAGTGTTCCTAGATGTTTTGACTGTCTTTTTCATAAGTTGATCGGATATTTTTAAACCTGTTGCTGCTACCAGCATGTAGTTTGTTCTCTTCAATATAGTGTTCAGTTGTCTGCACTCCTTTGATTCTGGAACGATTATCATGTCCTTATTTGTATTGAGTGCACACTTTTTTCTTTGATGTATTTTTTGCGCTTTCCTTTTGCATTTGATTATGAATGCTGATGTGTATTTCAAATCCTGGAATATTTGCATGATCTTTTTCATTTCATTACTGAGCTTTTCGGAACTACATATTCTCAGTGCCCTTAAGAACTCTCCTACAATCATTCCTGATTTCATTGACACCGAATGACACGACAAGGCATGAATTTTGTCATTTTTGGCAGTCGGTTTCCTGTATACATCAAATACCATTTGACCATTTGCGTTGGATATTAGCATATCGAGAAATGGAATTTTTTCTTCTTTTTCATACTCTATTGTGAATTGTACATTTTCGCACACTCTGTTGAGCTCGTTCAACTTGATAATGTTGTCTCTATTTCGCGCACCTGTCGTTTGATTTTACGCAGTCTATACCCTATTCGATCCTGTTTAGACCAACCTTCTTCTATTAAATTAATACAGTCTCTTGTTCTTTCTCGTCTTGATTATTGCAGCTCACTCCACTACATTCTTACCAACAAATCCCTGAAAATCCTTCAAAAAATAATTAATCAATCCTGTCGTTTTGTGCTCCATCCTACACCTTGCCGCCATATCTCTCAATTCTTGTTCCAATTCCACTGGCTTCCCATCATTCCTAGGATTCATTTTCGGCTGTGTTGTCTCATATATAAAATTCTGCACAATAGCTCTTCCCCGTCCTATCTTTCTGATCTTCTAGTTTCTTCTAATGACTTTAATTCTCGTGTTCATCGTCCTTTATCCTGTCCTCGCGCTATCAACGAGTCACCTTGGTCCGCAAAATCCTTTTCTTTCTATGCGCCTCGGGTCTACAATGATCTTCCTTCCTCAATCATTTTCTCTTCATCCTTTAGTAGATTTTCCTACTCACTTCGTAAATATCTTTTTGCTAAATCTTTTGATCCCACTTCTCGCACTCTTACACCTTACGCTTCCCTATGACTCTAATTTACAATTACTTATGTTTTTACTTATTTTCATTTTATTTATCTCCATTATTATTATAAAAAAATTCCTTTCTGTGAATTTTCTACTTCTTTTCTCACATCTTGATATCGTGTACTGTTGTTTCTAATTGTTGTCTCTTTCGCGCTTGTTTCTGTGTGAGCGCTATACAAATACATTGTTGTTGTTGTTGTTAAAAAGAATGAAACTTATGAAAGCTCGACTGGTCCTCAACCTACGAAAATACGACCATATAACAGAACCAATGACGAAACTAAAGTGGCACTCAGTGGATGAGATGATCACACGCCGAGATCTCGCCCTCGTAAAGTCGGCTCTGAAGAACGTCAATGCCCCGCCGTCAATGAAGACACTCATAAAGTTTCGTAACCAGGTTTCCAGCAGAAAAACACGTACAACGCAAGCTGGCCTTTTGGAAATTCCATCAACTAAGCTCAGTCTCGTCCAGCGTCAGTTTGCCACGAGGGCCGCTGCTGCGTACAACAAGATTTTGACGGCCAAATGACGCCACTGTATTATATATTACTTTTTTCTGCATTTTAACTATCATCTTAACTTTAACGTGTATGCCTCAGCTTTATTTTACCAGACTTGAGCCTCAGATTTACTTGACCACCGTTTTTAACCATGTTTCTACTACTTGAAATAACTTGTATTCTAACACCGTCGTACTTATGACTATGTTTTTATTGTGTATACCTATAATGACTATAAGATTAAGATGTAAGATGTAAGATGCTTGTAAGATGCTTCTAAAAACCACGTAATGGATGAGTGTCGCAATAAATGAAATTAAAAAGACAGTCAAAACATCTAGGAACACTCAAACAGGAAACGAACTAACCAATAAAGATAGCGTAGTATATAAAATACCATGTAGTGGATGCGATAAAGCTTATAACGGTGAGACAGGAAAGGGCATTGCTGCGAGAATAAAACAACATCGTGCGGATGTGAGACATCACAGAATGTCTAATTCATTAGTAGTACACATTGAGGAATGCGGCAGCTTACCCAACTGGGAAAAGGTGGAAGTTGTAGCTGAATGTGGGAAAAAATCTGAAAGAAAAACAGTAGAAGCCGCCTACATAATAAATAATGTAAATATAAATAGTAGGGATGGGCATGTTAATTTAGGAACCTTGCCTTCACAATTATTATTATAAGAAGACGTAGTAATATATCTGTGTATATAGATGTATATGTATGTGTGGTATATTTATCGTTCGAACGATAAATATACATTGTGGTATATTTATCGTTCTTGTGTGCGCGTATGAATGACGCGTGTGATGCGAATTGTGTCTGTCTGTTATTGTCTGGAGCATTTCACGCGTGGCTGTATTTTGTCTTGTTAAGCGTTATTATACGATTACTCATGTACGATTACTCTGGATTCTTATTATATAAACGTCTCAATTAACAAGACAAAATAACTTAAGAACAATGGAGAAGTATTTGAGACCTGAACGCCTGTCAGTCGAACCGAACTCGAATGATTCAACTCAACAGTGGTTACACTGGAAGAACACGTTTGATAATTTCATAGATGCTATAAATGCCGATGAAAATCAAAAACTACCGTTGCTTGTGAATTTAGTCAGTCCAGAAGTATATCGTTTTATCGCCGAATGCTCTACTTATTCGTCCGCGATTTCCTCGCTTCAGTCGTTGTACGTGAAACGGAAAAATGTAGTATTTTCAAGGCATCAGTTGGCCGCCCGAAGACAAAGTGGAAATGAAAGCGTTGACCAGTACATCCAAATATTGAAGGAGTTGTCAAAAGACTGTGGTTTTTTAGCAGTTGATGGTGTCACATATCGTAGTGAGTATATTCGTGACGCTTTCATTAGAGGCTTACATTCTGATGATATCAGGCAGCGTCTTCTAGAGAAGATTGATCTTGATTTGGAGACTGCTATTGATCTTGCTAGGTCACTGGAGTTGGCTAGACTCAATTGCACCCAACTGCAGTCTATGCCTTTATCAGCCGCGGTCATTCCAGTGGCTCGTAATGACCAAATCACAGAAACTGAGCATCAGGACGAAGCCGATCAGATTGTTGCAGCAGTCAGGAGAATGGACCGGACACCACCGGGTCGTTCTAATCAATCATGTTGGTTTTGCGGCGGAGAGCGGCATAATCGGCAGCATTGTCCAGCTCGCAATGCAGTCTGTCGCAAGTGTCAAAAGAGTGGACATTTTGCCAGGGTGTGTCGTGTAACAAATTCGAAGGTGAACGCGGCGGCGGCAGCGACTAACACGTTAGCGGCGACCACACATGTAGCTGCTGTGCCTGCTGACCTAAAGAAGTCTACAATCTATGTTTTACTGGATGAACGACACCTGTTGGACGCGTTATTGGACACGGGAAGCTCGGTGAGTTATATATCTGAAGCTGTTGTATCTCGGTTGAATCTCAGGACGCGCTGTTGTGAAGAGAGGGTATCGATGGCTTCCAGCTCGATGGTTTCACAAATAAACAGAATGTGTACGGCAAACCTTCACGTTCGCGGAAAAACGTACAAATATTTGAAGTTGTTGGTGATGCCTCAGCTTTGTTCTGACGTTATTCTTGGGCATGACTTTCTCAGTAAACATCAATCTGCTGAAATTAAGTTTGGAGGAGATTTGCCTCCGCTTGTGTGCGGTTTGGCAGCCGTGAAAACAAAGTGTGCACCGCCGCTGTTCAGTAACATGGACGAGAACACTCATTCAATCGCCACTAAGTCGCGTAGGTACACTCCGGATGAGAAGAATTTCATCAAGCAGGAAACGCATCGCTTACTGAAGGAAGGAGTGATAGAACCGTCGGTGTCGCCATGGCGAGCACAGGTCGTGGTCGTTGAAAGTGATCAAAGGAAGAAGAGAATGGTAGTGGATTATTCGCAGACGGTCAATAGATTCACTCGTCCCGATGCATATCCTCTACCTAATATTGAAGAAACTGTAGAATCTATAGCACAGCATCGATTCTTTAGTACTGTTGATCTGAAAAATGCATACTATCAGGTACCTATTGATGAGAATGATAAGCCCTTCACTGCGTTCCAGTCTGGTAATCAACTGTTCCAGTTTCGTAGAATTCCATTCGGGATTACAAATGGTGTTGCGTGCTTTCAGAGGTTTATTGATGATTTTATTCGTGATTATGATCTTCATGCGACATATGCTTATTTAGATGATATTACAATTTGTGGAAGTAACCAGAAAGAGCATGATGTCAACTTTCAAAGGTTCATGAAGGCGGCTCAGAATGTCGGTCTCACATTCAATCATTCCAAATGTCAGTCAGCTGTGACGGAGGTTAAAATTTTGGGATACCTCGTATCTGATGGAATTATTCGACCTGACCCTTCAAGACTGCAACCACTAAGGGAGATGCCTTTACCAACAACTAGGAAACAATTGTTGCGCACTATAGGACTATTCTCGTATTACTCCAAATGGGTTCCCTGTTTTGCAGACAAGATAAAACCATTAATCCAATCAGAGTTCCCCTTGGATGAATCAGCTGTATTAGCTTTTGAAGAGCTCAAGAACAGCATTGCGAACGCTGCTTTACGCGCAATTGAACCAGATGTGCCGTTCGTTGTTGAAACGGACGCTTCTGATAGAGCCTTGGCCGCTACCTTGAGTCAAAACGATCGTCCGGTTGCATTCTTCTCCAGAACATTATCGAAATCTGAAACTCATTGGTCTTCCGTTGAGAAAGAAGCGTTAGCCATAGTTGAAGCTGTTAAGCGGTGGCGTCATTATCTTTGCGGTAGGCGGTTCTCGTTGATCACCGATCAACAGGCTGTAGCATTTATGTTCAACCAGACTCTAAGTTCCCGGATTAAGAACTTCAAGATTTTTCGTTGGCGCCTGGAGCTGTCAAACTACAACTTTGATATTGTGTATCGACCTGGACGAGAAAACGTTTCAGCAGATGCTCTTTCACGTAAGTACTGTTTGGCCGTTACCAAGTCAGACCTCGTGAAAATTCATAACGATCTTTGTCACCCAGGTATTACCAGGCTTTATCATTTTCTCAAGAGTAAGAATGTTCCTTGCTCAATCGAAGATGTAAAGGAAGTGAGCAGATGTTGCCCTACTTGTGCTAAATATAAGCCCAGGTTTTATCATTCGGCTAATGAGTATCATGTGATTAAGGCTACTCAGCCGTTTGAAAGATTGAGTCTAGATTTTAAGGGACCAGTACCATCGTATAACAAGAACAGGTTCTTTTTGACTATTGTTGATGAATATTCGCGATTCCCTTTCATTTATCCTTGTGCTGATACCAGTTCTAGGTCTGTCATCGCTTGCTTAACGCATTTATTTTCTATCTTTGGACTACCAGGATTTATCCATTCTGATAGAGGATCAGCTTTTATGTCATACGAGTTGAAAGAGTTTTTATCATCTCGGGGAGTAGCCACCAGTCGCTCAACAGCTTTCCATCCACAAGGAAATGGTCAATGTGAGAAATATAATGATACGATCTGGAAAGCGCTTGTACTTGCAACTCAATCGAAGGGGCTGAGCGTAGCTAACTGGCAAGATGTCATGTATGACGCGCTGCATTCAATAAGATCGTTATTGTGTGTCGCAACAAACTGCACTCCCCATGAGAGAATGTTTTCGTTCAATCGACGATCTAGCACGGGGATTTCGATTCCTTCGTGGTTGACTGACTCCAAACGGGCATATCTGAGAAATCATAATAGAAATTCTAAATATGATGATTCTGTCGAAGAAGTTGAATTACTTGAAGCTAACGACAAGTATGCTCATGTGAGATTTTCCAGCGGACGAGAAACGACTGTGTCTACGAGAGATTTGGCTCCATGTCCGAACGACTGTTCCAGTGAAAAAGGTGGTCCATGTGAGCGGAGATTGTCGGAACACAGCTTTGTGACGGAGAATGACAACAATATTCACAGAAGTCAGAGCAATGGTTCCGGAATACAAACAGAAGCCGATCCAGAAGATCCAGTGATTCCTCCGTCTCACTCAAATGTTGATTTAGCCGTCGATAACAGCGCTCCATCCCAAGAAATACAGTTGAGACGTTCAAGTCGGTTGAGGAGACCTCCAGCTCGTTTCCGTGATGAATGATCGGTGGCATTTGTCCTGTTCGGACACATCCTGAAGTGGTGCTCTAGAGTCACACTGTTTGATGTTTCTTTGTGTGTTTGTACGTGCTGTTCTGTGAAAAGTCAGCCGGGGTGATTGTGGTATATTTATCGTTCGAACGATAAATATACATTGTGGTATATTTATCGTTCTTGTGTGCGCGTATGAATGACGCGTGTGATGCGAATTGTGTCTGTCTGTTATTGTCTGGAGCATTTCACGCGTGGCTGTATTTTGTCTTGTTAAGCGTTATTATACGATTACTCATGTACGATTACTCTGGATTCTTATTATATAAACGTCTCAGTATGTATGTGTATATATATGGGAAAAAACATGGAAAAAACAAAAAAACACAAAAATTTTTTTAAACAAAAACAAAATATTATGTATATATATATATATATATATATATATATATATATATATATATACTAGCATT